>VZRS01001708.1:0-37202 GCA_013398055.1 Ifrita kowaldi | reverse complement strand
CGCAGCGCGCGGCTCCATTTTGTGGCCCCCCGTTATCCGCCCTCCCCCGCTGGCGAGCAGCGGCCAATCAAACTGCACTCCGGCCCCCCCAGCCCCGCGACCACCAATCAGAGTGCGTCCCGGCCACCGCCCCTCCTCGCGCCCATCCGGGTACCGCGGCGGGGCCGCGCGCCGGGCTTTGTCCTCCGCGTCTGACGCTGGGCATTGTGGGAATGTAGGGGTTTGTGTGGCGGTTGCCGCCGCCTTCTCCGGAAGCCCCGGGCTGGGCCCGCCGGCGCGGCCTTTCAGCGTCTTCTCGGCGCCCCCTTGGCGTCGGGTCTCTCCGCTGTGCGGGGAAGTGGAGCGGCGGCTCTGGCGGGCCGGCCTCCGGGGCGGGTGAGGAGGAGGAGGCGGGAACTGCGGCCTGGAGGCTATAGGGGCAGTGGCGAGGGAGGCCCAGCTACGCCGTGGGTGCTGCTTCTGGGATTGGAGGGAAGACAAAAATTCGATAGTTGTGGATTGGGTTTTGTGGGTTTATGTTTTTTTTTTTCTTCATAGGAAATGTTGTGTGGGGAGTTTTTGTGGCATGAACGTTTACCGGGGATTGGAGGGGCAGCAGCTCGAGCACTGCCTGCCTAAAGTAGTCAGAGCAGAAGCTGTGACCTCATACCTCTTTCCCAGGGACTGGGAAAGCAGATTTGCGTTTAACGTGCAAATGTATTCCAGGGATCCTGGGTTTCTGCTGTTCATGGCACTGAGGACTAGGTCTGCTTTTTACAGCCCTGTTGTGGCTGCTTCAGGATGAGAAGCAGCAGCCCTGGCAAGCTGCTTAGAATCATAGAATCCCAGAATGGTTTGGGTTGGAAGGGAGGTTAAAGATCATCTTGTTCCAACCCCTGCCATGGGCAGAGATGCCTTCCACTAGACCAATTTGCTCCAAGTCCTATTCAGCCTTGCCTTGGATACTTCCAGGGATGGGGCAGCCACAGCTTTTCTGGGCAACCTGTACCAAGGCCTCACCATTCTCACAAGGAAGAATTTTTTCCCAATACCCAGTTTAACCATGCCCTGTGTCAGGCAGATGGGATGCTCAGATTCCCCCCTGCGTGGGGAGGGCTGTTTATGCTGGGTGATTTGACCCAAGGGGATGTATGAACTGAGACCAGTTATGCTTTGGAGCAACAGAATTAATGGTGTCATTCATTTCCGTAGCAGACAGGAGAGTAACTGGATCTCACACAACATTCTCCAGATTGTAGATGTAATCATCAGATTATTATCATGTGTTTACCAGATTGCTTTATGGGAGTGAGGATCCCATCATTTCTGCTGGTGAAGTATTAAAAGCATTTAACTTCCCTGGGTGCACACTCATTTGAGGTGTTATGTAATCTTGGGAAGAAATTTGTGCTGTGAGTATCCCTGGAACATACCAGTTGCATAACGGAGCACAGAGCACAGTGTCTGCTGGAATCAAAAATCCACTGTATTTTGCACAGCATTGTAAACAGGCAGGAAAGAATGGTAATGCTGTAACATAGGTGTTGACTCATATTATTGGTGGTGGTGGTGATGGTAGTAGTAGTATTTTGTTGCAATGGAACATGTTCCCAGTGAAGTTACGCCCCATCCCTGGAAGTGTCCAAGGCTAAGCTGGACAGGGCTTGGAGCAACCTGGTCTAGTGAAAGGTGTCCCTGTCAATGATTGGGATGGAACAAGATGATCTTTAAGGTCCCTTCCAACCCAACCCATCTCATCCCATGATTCTGGGATTCTGTTTAGTACCAGAACAGATATTTAATGCCATAAATGCATCAGTGAGTGTACAAATGGTTGTTGAGGATTCCTATGACCCCTGTAAGGTGCTGTAGGAGTTGCTTGAAAGCACAGTTAGCTCACAGCCAGTGAAACAGGTTCTTGTGGTACTTCACGTAGAGCTTGGCTTCGTTCCATGTTATTTTGTCAGAAATCAGAGTACCTGAGCTGAAATTCTACGTGGTGTATGTCTGCCTCTCTGGGCTACAGGGCAGAGTGGGGAGGAGAAGGAAAACTGGAATGTAATGAACCGAGGGAGAATTTGGGGAGCAGGTACAGACCTGGGGAGAAGTATAATTTGAGAAGAACATGCTTAGCTGAAAGGCAGTGTTGAGTCAATATGGCCCCTCTGCAGCTCTGACACTGTGAGGACACATCAGGGATCTGACCCTGGGGAGTGGCAGCATGCAGGGAGGGGGGCAGCAGGCACAGGGCTAGTCCTTGGGCAGGAAGCAGCCTTGGGGCAGCCAGAGGCAGGGCAGGGAGTTGAGGGTGGCAGGACCACAGGGAGGGATGGGAGGGCGAGCTGCCTGTCCCTGCACATCCACCGTGGAGCCATGTGCCTGTTCCTCCATGGCAAACCGTTGGCATCTGAGGCATGGCAACCCTCCGGTGTTGGTGCAGGACTGGTGAAGGTCTGGTGTCCACCAGTCATTTTTCAGGCTGGGAAACTGTGTGTAGTTCCTGGCACAGGTTAAACACACACTGACCAGAGAGCTTTTCATTGACCCTGCAGCTGCTGAGGCACCGAAAGGTTGGGTTTCTCTTCATGAGCAGTACCTGCCTGTCACAGTGGCTTCTCAGCCTCAAGACCTCTGAGTTACTCCAGGATGATTTTCCAAGGCTGTTGCATACTGTGTCCCAGTGCCCAGGAGATGGCAGTCCTGCATTTGGACAGTGTGTGCAGCTGTTCTACAGATGCACCACAGATTGGCTGAAGAGGGAAATCCCATCATGGACTGTGTTTGGCCCCGTTAGGGAGGGAAATGGCCACGTTTGTGGGGTCTGGTGATCTGTCCTGTTCTGGGAGATACTAAAGCTGGGGTGGTGAGCTGTGAGAACAGTCTCTGCTGAGCAGGCAGGTGTTCCTGGGTGCGTATTGATGGCGCAAACTCCAGCAATGGGTTGGTGTCACTGTCAAGGAGTTATCACCACAGAGGACCTGGAGATGCAAGGCCCATGCAGCTTCAGCTCCTCCAGGTGTGAAGGCTTTAATCGCAGCCAGGTGAAAGCATCTTTATGAGGATGGAGCCCACTGTCATGAAGCCTTACCACTGGCTGCCTCTTCCCAGCCATGGCTGGTGCCTTTAGCATTCCAGCAGGGAGTGCATGATGGAAATCACCATTGGACCCCTTGCTCCTCACTTACAGCCCTCAACTGCTCTTTTCCTTCCCCTCCCATCCTCCCTTGCCTTCACCAGCCTCCCCAAGTCATCATTGTCCTGCCTGGGGCTCTCTGGCCTCTTCCCAGCCCAGCTCAGGGACTGTGCCCTCTCTCCATCTCCCGTCCCACACTCATTTACCTTTGGTCTTTTGAAGGTAATGTTCTCAGTGAGGCATTTTTCTACTTGAAGAAGGAACAGTGGAGTTGAGGAAGGGGCACAGCTCCTGGAAGGGTGCTTGGAGCCATCTGCAATACTCAACCCTTCACAGAGGTCACTGGAGATAATCAGCAAGAACTTGGGATCTAAATCTGGGTTACTGCAAACTTGGCTTTGCCATTACAGAGCAGGAGACACTTAGAATGGCTTTCACTCTTTGAATGGTTGGAAAATTATCTGTTTGCTAAGCTAAATGTGCAACCCATCAAGGAAATCCATTGTTAAACCCATCTCAGTTCTCTCTCCACAAGGCATAAACAAACACATCAGTCAATGTCACCTCCTTGAGCACAAGCTGATGTGCCTCAGCTCCCGGGTGTCCATCTGGGGCTGCAGCTTCAAAGTTCTTCCCTTTACTGTTCTACTCAGAAGATGATCGTCAGTGTTGGTGTTAGGAAAGTGGTGCTGCAGAGAGCACCTGCAGAGACGCTTCAGGTCTTAGATATACTTTAACAGAGCTTCTAAATTTGGAGACAGCTGTGCCCAAAGAGAGCCAACCGGAAAGACCATCTTAAACAAGAAGATCCTTGGGGTGAGGGATCTTCTAGGGAAGGGTCTGACCTTAAAGCAGGAAAGCAAGCTTCTTGGGATTATATTTAGCGTAGAAACAGAGCTCCACAGTGAAAAGTGCTGTCACAATGCTCTGTTCAGCACTCCAAAAACTGATGGTTGTAGTTATGCTGTAGAGCCATAAACTCCTTTGGGGAATGAAGCTGCTTCACCTCTTTTCTCTTTAAAATCACATAAGCAATTCTAAAAATTCACCTCTTGAAATTCTGTTCCTTAGTATATGCTTTGTGGTCTTTAACTTTGCAAATGTTTATGGTTGTATAAGGCTGAACTGAAGTTGTCATTTATTTCTTGGCCTCTTCTACGTAAGGATGGAAAACTTTGTTGTTCGTCAAATGTTTGCAACCTTTAGAACTTCTTTCCAACTACTTCTTTGTGAATAAAGAAGACCTGTGCCTTTACATCATAGCTGCCAGATGCCATCTGAGTATGAATAGAGAGATAAACCCATGTACAGGCACACACCCGAGACCTTCCTCAGACTGGATGCTGTAGAAAAGCCCTTTCAGCATGAAGTATTTGCTTTAGTTGGAGATTTAATTTGTTGTCTTGTGATGCTTTTGCAAACTCACGGGCGAAAAGGTGGCCTGCTCTCCTGGCTGGACAGTCCTTCCTTTGATGCCTGGCTCTGGCTGAAGGCTGGTTAAGAAGAACTGGCACTTAAAAGAGCTGTTCTAAAGTTGAAAGGTGTACATAGAGGAAATAGAAGCATTTGAACTCACTTGAAATAACCTTCCTTTTCTGTTAAACTCTGGTGGAACTAAGGGGTTTTATCTGAGCAAATGAATTGAATACAGGTAGGAGATGAAGCTGCGTCCCTGGGGATGTTCTCAGATTTTCTCTCTTCAGAGACAAAAGCAGATTTGCAAGTCTGGTACAT
This sequence comes from Ifrita kowaldi, assembly GCA_013398055.1. NCBI lineage: Eukaryota > Metazoa > Chordata > Aves > Passeriformes > Cinclosomatidae > Ifrita > Ifrita kowaldi. The sequence continues at coordinate 32,356 of VZRS01001708.1, read as the reverse complement.
GTGTGTTTAGAGAGCAAGATAGAGGAGTTGGTGACCCAGAGGAGTGAGAAGCTGGTGAGTGGTGGGAGAGGTGACACATGGGTCTGTCCAGGCTGGCCATGCTGCTGGTCTGGCTCCTGCCCCAGCTTGCCTGGCCTGAGGGCACCTGAGGAAGTGCTGCACTGATGATGTTCCCTGCAGCTTCTGAACACACTTGGAGGTGTTTGACCTGGTGGTTTGCAAAGCCCTTGTCTGGGTCATTGACTCTCTCTGTACTTACACAGGAGGGAGTCAATGTGCCCAATCTCTGGGCACAGCGTCCTGCTGATCTGTCAGCTGTTCTTGGGATCTGTGCTTGAAAACTGTTTCCTCATGTGTTCCTACACCTTAAAGCAATTTCTCAGTTTCCCCATCCTTCCCATGGCAATCCAGACTTCCCAGCTACCCCATACTGCTCCTCTGGGCTAGTGAACCAGCAGAAGCCAACTCTGCCCCACGTGCTCCAAGGTCAGTTTGATCATAAATGTGACTTTGGCCATGTGGGTCATAACATGCCTCTCCCCTCACCCCAGGTAGCTGCCAGGATCCAAAACCAGGGATTGCCCTCACCCCAATGCCTGCTGGACCACACAATGCCAGACTTGGTGCCAGCTGTCTGGGCATTGTGCTGGCAAGGGCCTCCATAAATAACACAGGACTTGGGAGCAGGACACAGCTGTGGGTGGGTGGCCGAGTCTGCTACCCTGCTGTCCCCACTGATGCTCCCCAGAGGGGAGCTCCTGCAGGGCTTTGCATTTGAAGCTGCAAGCAGCCTATTGCCTTGTGTCTTTCAGAGAAAAAGAGAGCTGATTAATCCTGGAGGATCTGGAAGAGTCACAGAGAGGGGACTTCTGGGAGGATGTAGTTAGCAGTGGCCCAGATAGATCAAACCATCTCCTGCATAAAGCCATATCCCATTACTGCTCCTCTGTGCAGGACAGGTTACAGTACTTATCCTGTTAGAAGCCTGATGCTGCTTTGATATATTCCAAGGAGACCGTGATATAATTTCTGTCGCTATTTTCCCTGACTGATTTCAGTCAATCACTCCAATGGAACTGGCTGCCTGCCTGGTGCTGAGGTGACATCGTGTCCCTGCCAGGCAGGCAGGATCCTGGTGGAGTGGGCAGAGCAGCACCTGAGGAGCTCTCGGGGGTGGGAGAACAACAGGCTTCCAGGGAATGTCCCCAAACATCCCCAGCATCGCTGACCCTCTCCCAATGAGGTAGTGAGCTCCTGGCTCATAGCACAGACAACAGGTGCAGATTCCATGGGACATCTGCAGATGCTCTTTCTCTTCGCTGCTGGTGATGACATCCCCAGGTGTGTCCGAGTCAGCTCTCCTGCTCCAGCCTGGAGTTAATCCATATGCCAGATGGAATCTTGTTCCTTTCCAACATCGGTGAGCATTTGAACTGGACCAAAAGGCTCTGGCTTTACTCCATACCTGTGAGCCTGTAGCATGTTTTTGGGCTGGTGGTCTTGCTCGGGCAGTTCATGGGCATCCCAGATGCAAATATACATCCTTATATATTTTCGGTCACAGTTTCACTATCAGAGCCAGTAATGCTATCCCTGTTAGCACATTTTGGTAGCTCCTGAGTCAAGGGTTCGGGACTGGTCCTGCAGCACAGCCAGCTGCACCAAGAGTGTGCAACAGCCAAACCCTATTCAAAAGCTCAACTCCAATCCTCCCAAATTCCTGGTAGGAAACACCTGCTTGCAGTGGTGTGTCTTCAAGGGGAAATCCTACCTTGGGTCAGTCACAGCCATGGGGCATCCTCCATCTGCTGGGAGCTCCTTTGTACCCATATGGGCAAAAAGTAGGGTGCTGTGGGCACTTCTGAGCTTAGAGGTGGCCTTTGCATCTGACCAGACCACCTTTCCTTTGGCACCCAAGGATACCTTTGGGAAAGGGTCCTCTCCCCTCTCTTTGCTGTCCCCCACATGGTAAGAAATTGCTCTGGCCTAAAACCAGCATTTTCTTTTTAGGCTGGGGAATGGGCAGGGAATCTCCTTCACATGCGCTGTGTTTCTGTGACTGGGGAACTGAGAGAAGCCGGAGACACCCATTCAAGGGCCCAATCCCACGGCTTTCCCTGCAGCACTCAGTGCTGGCCAAGGGGAGACAGTGTCAAGCTTCTATTTCATCAGTTTTCTGTTTTTGGGGAAGCTTGGTGACCCCAGCTGAGGGACATGGTACCTCCTCCTGGCATGGGGTCCGGGTTGCTGCTGAGGAATTGCTTCAGGTTCACCAGGAACCAGAGCCTCTCGTAGGCCACCCATCACTTCTTGCCACTGCAGGGCCATGGGGCTGGACCATGACACTGCTGAATTCCTCCTGAGAAAAGTTTAGAGAGGACCTGCAGTGTGGGAAACTGGAAAGGGCAGTAATTGCTGTCACTGGGGCCGTCTGAGACCTGCCTAGCCTGTAGCTGCAGACAAATTATTAGGACAGGGTAGGAAGAAAAGTCACTTTGCTGCCTAACACCTGGGAAGGTATTTCATTAAACGAGTAGCCTTGACCTCAAAACATTTCCAAGCTATGGGCAGAGGGAAGAGGATGCTGTTGTCGAGTGTTGCAGCACTGCAAAGCAAATGCTGTTCTGCTGAACTGATGAATCCTGGCATCCGTGTTGCTGTGGGGCTTCACTCACCATGAGTGCATATGAAAAACTCAATGGCTTGAAAGTAAAAGGGTGTTAGAAGTGCCTATTTAGAAGGTGTCTCCGGGATGATGGGAGGACATCTGTATCATCTTATTTTTTCCATCCTTGGGTTTGGAATAACAAGGATTCATCTGGAGAAGTGGATTTTACCACTAATACTGGCAAACTTAAATGTCCTTGTGTCCCTGCAGTGACCTTGTGCTTTCTGTGCCATGGGGTGACATCACAAACTTGGCCAGGTGCAGGTAAGAGACCAATGATGTGCAGATGTTGACGACACCAGGAAGTTAAGTACCAAAGCTCATCACAATGCTTACATGGATATAAGGGAGGAAAAAAGGATGGAAAACTTGGCTAACATTTTTAATTTAACTCCTGTTAAATCTCTCCTTGAACTGCTCTTGGCACACTCAGTCTGGTGCTGACTGCTTTTCTAAAGCCGTGGTCAGACCTGCCTCTGCTCAAGCCTGTTCATGGTGTCTGTGTCTGCACACTGACAGCTCCTTGAGGCCTTTTTCTCCGAGGACTTGCAGGATTGGTGAATAGCTCCAACCAGTGCTTGGGATGGATAGAGGTTTGGTACAGCAACGTGTGGGGGATGGTGTGTGATGACTCCTGGGACATTACAGATGCCTCTGTGGTGTGTAGGCAGCTTGGCTGGGGGAATGCAGTATCAGCCCTGGGCAGTGTTTAGTTTGGGAGAGGATCTGGGACTGTCTGGCTGGATGACATTAACTGCAATGGGATGGAGAGGCCCCTCAGTGAGTGCTCATCAGGTGTGGGGAGAGCGCAACTGTCGGCACAACGAGGACGCGGGCGTTGTATGCTCAAGTGAGGATGGGGTTTGCCTGATCTGTGCTCCTTGGGCAGGCAGGGCTTGGTAATGTCTTGGTCTTGCAGAGCCAGCCACAGGTCTGTGCCTTGGGCTTGTTCAATCTTCCTCTGTCCTGTCCCGGGCTGGCCCAGGGACTGCAGCGAGCTCCCTGCTGGCAGCCCCAATGGCATCTACATCATTCAACTCACAGGAATGCAAACCATCATGGTCTACTGTGAGATGAATGGGGCAGACAGGGGCTGGACCATCATCCAGAGGAACCATCAGAGGTCAGCGATCCCCTGGGATGAGTCTTGGAGCACCTACAAGTACAGCTTTGGGAACGTGCACACTGGGTTTGGCTGGGCACCGAGTACATCCACCAGATCACCAGGCAGAAGATCTACCAGGTCAGGTTCATCATCTGGGATGCTGCAAACAACATGAAGTTTGCAGACTACAACCTGTTCAGCCTGGATGATGAGTCCCAGGGCTACCAGCTGAGGCTGGGAGCGCACTCGGGGACAGCGGAGGATGCCATGGCCTCCAAGGGCACCACGACCATGCACGACAACATGAAGTTCTCTGCTAAAGATCGGGATCAGGACACTTCTAGCGGGAACTGTGCCACGAGCTCCGGGGGCGGGTGGTGGTACTCGGCGTGTTATTCTGTGCGTCTGAACTTCAAAGGGGGCATGACATGGGGCAGCCTGTGCCAGGGGAACTGCAGAGCCTCAGCCATCCTCATCAAACCCACCACCTACTGCTAGTTGCATTTTAATTTCCTTGCTGTCCAACCTGGGGCTAATTCTTGCTCTCCAAAGAATTCAAACAAAGCAAAACCACGTGTGCCACAGGGACTTTGCAGAGGTTGGTCAGATGTAGCTACTGAAGAAAATAAGGCATTTTCCACTTTTTCTTCCTCCTGTAGATTTCCCCTACTTCTGAGCTGTGCCTGTGTCCTCTAGTTCAGAGTCAGGTCATTTAAATTACATTAATAATAGAAACAGTCTCTTGGAAACTCAGAAGTTTCCAAATCAGTAGTGGGCTTCATATAACGTGAAATGGTCAACCCAGTAGACTTCTGTGGCTTTGTCAGTTAATTTACATCCTTAATTTCAGGAAAACTACCTAATTTTTGCTGAAGATCTTGCTCAAGATACGAAAGTGCACAGTGAACCTCTCACTCTAAACCTCCTGCATGTAAGGGTTAATAGATGTTAAATAGTCAAATAAATTGGTATTCAAAGAACTGTCTGAATTGTGAAAGTCTATTTCAGACCTTTGAAGTGCTCAAAGAGGTTAATGCATTAGAGGGTTTCCACCACTGCAGCTCAGCTTTTCCCTGAGCTAGGGCCATGATGACGTCCCAGAGTCAGTGCTGGTAGAACAGTTGGACTTGATGATCTTAGAGGGCTTTTCCAACCCTCATGATTCTATGATACATCCTCATCTTTGAGGGCAGAACCCTTGAGCAGATGCCACCCATTCCAGCTTCCAACCCCCATGATATTTGTGTACTAAAATTGCCTCCAGTGGCATGTGAGTCCTGGAGTGCCTTTGGCTCAGGGAGATGAGAGCTGTTTCCTCATCAATACAGAGGCATGAGCTAGCAAATAAAAATCATTGAAAACAAATCTGCTATTACTTTGTCGTGCTTGTGTGCAATTTTTTACACCGTGGTTTTACTGCATGTCTGCCTTGAAACATGGGATTTCTCTCCTGCCTCCTACTGCCTCCTGCCCCTCTGCAGTGAGTCATGAGGTGTGTGACAGGAGGAGCAGGCATCTGTCAGCTCAGAACAGAGACTAAACCCAGTGTAGGAGACAATAACCTAAATAAAATGTTCTTGGCTGTCAAACTTGGGAATTTCTTGTTGCATTTAGAAAACGTTCGGGGTTTTTTCTTGGCTAACACTCTTGCCTTGAGATACACATGAAGATGTATGATTAAAAGGACCCTCTGCTAATGCCTCCCCCCCCAGGCTGGGCACCCACCATGCATCCAGGTAGGGTGAGAGGCATCTCAGGGGCAGCAGCACCCACCTATGCTGGGCTCCCAGCATGGCATTCCGTTCCATGACAGGAAAGACAATTCCATTGGATATTCCATCCTCACAGCGAGTCTCCTTAGCAAGATGCAGAAAAATCTCTTTTGCACCGTCCCCTCGTTATCTTTAACGAGTGTGACTTTTGTCAAGTGGAAGAGATTGTCCCCATCTGCCCTTGTGAGATCCCACCCGCAGAGCTGCCTCCAGCTCTGGGGTCCTGAGCACAGGAAAGATGTGGAGCTGTTGAAGCAAGTCCAGAGGCGGCCACTGAGACGCTCCAGGGGCTGGAGCCCCTCTGCTCTGGAGACAGGCTGGGAGAGCTGGGGGTGTCCAGCCTGGGGAGACCTTAGAGCCCCTTTGTTGGGGTTTTAGGAGTCATCCTGTTTTCTTTTTGTCTTAAAGAATTTTTCCCATATATGTTGCCAGGGCAACAAGTTACTGAGTGCTTAAGAAAAACAAAAAACCTGGCCACAGGGGCAGGGTCCAACTGGTTACTCTTTTTCAGCTGGGGGTTGGATACACCCCCGACTGGGTGGTGCTCTCGGCGTTCGAAGGGAGAGAGGCTGCCATCGTTGTAGAGGGAGTTCGTTGCTGCTGCAGGCTTCTGCTTTTTCGGCTGCCTTCCTTCTACCGGAGAAAACCGGGATCCCAAGCCCGCCTTTCCCTGCCCCGCTGGGAGCCGGGCTGCGGCCGCCCTGCCCCGTCGTTGCTCGGAGCCTTCGCTACATTGCAGCCCGCACCCCCTGCCTGCCGAGACCTGCCGGGGTTCCCGCTGCAGCTCCGGAGTTTGATACATCTCGTCTGCCACCCGGGATCTGTGCTCGTCCCTGCTGTTCCAGCCTGCTGTTCCCGAGGGTCCGGCCGGGCACCGGGATCGGCTGCCCAGGGGGTTTGTGGAGCTTTTCTCCCATCCCTTCCCGGGACCCCGAGCCGCCATTGCCGCCTGCTCCCCGAGCTCGCTCCGGAGCGCCCCCTGCAGCCGCGGGGGAACCATCGCACCCGCCCTGCTCACCGGGAGCCGCCAGCGCCCCTGCCGGCTGTGAGCGGAACTGCACCCGAGGGGAAAGGGCCTGACAGCCGAGAGAGGCGGGCACTGGGGTTGTGCTTCTGTTTGCTGTTGCTGCCGCAGTTATTGTTGTTTGTTTGCCTTGCTATACATACATATATGTATATGCAAAGAACTGTTATTCCTATTCCTCATGTCTCTGCCTGAAAGCCCCTTAATTTCAAAATTATAATGATTCGGAGGGAAGGGGGTTGCATTTTCCATTTCAAGGGAGGCTCCTGCCTTCCTTGACAAACACCTGTCTTTCAAACCAAGACAACCTTCCAGTGCCTAAAGGGGCTCCAGGAGAGCTGGAGAGGGACTTTAGACAAGGCCCTAGGGTAACAGGACAAGGGAGAATGGCTTCCCGCTGCCAGAGGGCAGGGCTACATGGGATATTGGGAAGAAATTCTTCCCTGTGAGGGTGGTGAGGCCCTGGCACAGGTTGCCCAGAGAAGCTGTGGCTGCCCCTGGATCCCTGGAAGTGTTCAAGGCCGGGTTGGATGGGGCTTGGAGCACCCTGGTCTAGTGGAAGGGGTCCTTGCCTATGGCAGTGGGTGGAATGAGATGAGCTTTAAGGTCCCTTCCAACCCAAACCATTCTGTGATTTTTGAAGTGATACCTCACTTTTCCTACAAGCTCCAAGGCTGCTGTGTGTCCTCAGGCCTCTCTTGCTGTCTCCAGGGAGGCTCAGTTTGTCCCACAGTAACAGAGATGGGGTGTGGTGAGCCAGCCCTCCCCAGCAGGCTCCGCTTTCTCGGCAAACCACTGAGCACACATCACCATCGTGAAACCCACTTAAAATGCAACGTCAATGTGAAAAGAAGGAATTTGAGAAGTGTAATCTCACCATTACGTTTCTGCTGGTCCCCAGAGGGTGCTCTTGCCCAGGGTTTGCTAGGCAGCTTCCTATGGGAAGGAAGTTTGGCAGACAAGGAGAGCCCAGAAATATTCTATAAGGGGTCTAGCTGCAGGCTGCAATTTTCTTCTCCATGTTCCTTGCTCTGTCCTGCTGCTGCATGGAGTGCTGAGATCCTGCCAGCACCAGCTGCTCAAACAGGGAATGTGAGCCAGGCCATCCAAGGAAAAAAGCACCAGGAAACTCATTGCATAGATATAGAATCATGGACTCACGGAATGGTTTGGGATCTTAAAGCTCATCTGATTCCACTCCTCTGCCATGGGCAGGGACACATTCTACTAGACCAGGTTGCTTGAAACCCCATCCAACCTGGCCTTGAACATTTCCAGAGATGCAGCAGCCACAGCTTCTCGGGGCAAGCAGAAAATATACAGCAGAAAATTTCTTTCCAGGCAGAGAGAATACAACGTTTTTTCCCTAAACTAGGATTTTTCAACCTTTCCCAAAGGATTTAATATGCACTTCAGAATTGTTTCCTAGGGAACATGGTGAGCTTGCACAAGGTATAATTTGCTTTTTTCTTTTTCAGATCTTCTATTCATCTGCAGTGAAAGATGGAAAGTACAAAGACTTTCTCTGCCCATTCTTGCATGGGCCTGAGGAACAGATGCCCAGGTGGCTCTGACAAGCTGGGGATGCCTCTCACCCTGAGGGTCTGGAAGATCTCACTATGTGCCCAACAACACCTGCCTGAGCACTAGGAGGCCGGGGGTGAATTTGTACCTGTGTCTTGAGCTCCCATCAGTCAGCTTTGCTTTGGACATACAAAGAATTTTAATAGTTCCAGTCCTCCATCTGTTTATCCAATTCCTTTTTAAGACCGATTAGACTTTTGGTTTCACAGCACCCAGAGATGAACATGCCATGCTGGCCCTTCCTTTGCCTGCTGCCTCCAGAAACACAGAATCACAGAACAGTCAGGGTTGAAAGGAACCTCTGGAGATCATCCACTCCATCTTCCAGCTGTGGAAAGTGCTGAATAAGCACCTTTAAACCATTCCGTGTTCCTACTGCATCCATGTCTACACCGCCAGTGCCTGTCACCTCATTCACCTCTTTCCTAACACAGTCCTGATCCCTTTTCTTGCAGGGATGCCATTCCCACTTCTGACCACCCATTTTCTTCCTCTCTGTGACTGTCTCGGGGTGACTTTATGATGCGTATCCCCTATAGCCGCTCTATGCCCAGACATGATTCCTGTGCCTCTCTGTGCCTTTAAAACTGGGTGTGAGAGGAAAAAAAAAGCCAGATGAACTTTTCAAAGCAGTTTGTGCTCCAAGGACCCAGAGATAGCTGCTGCTGCTGCAGAGCAGAGGCAAGCACCTTCCTGCTTTTCCCAGCTCTTGGCTCCTTTTCTCAGAAGAGAGAGACGGAGAGTTGAACTCCTTTGTTTTCCTGGGGCTTTGGTTTCTTCTCTTCTGGACTGTTCAACAATACCAGAACACATCGGGAGACCTTATACCTCGGCCCAGAGGGGCCCAAGCCGACCCAGCTCCGAAGAGGAGAAAGCCACACCCACAAAGGACTCTGGAAATTTACCAGGTTCTCTCCACAGCGAGAGGTTTTATTTTCTAGCATTATACTCTTCCCATTGTGCATTGTGTCTGTTTAGTAAATAGTTTTTTTCCTTTCACTCTCCTCCGAGGAAAATTTTTTTTCCCGAACCTGGTGGGGGAGGGGTGGCTGAAACCTGCCTTCCATCAGAGCACGTTCATTTTGGACTTTCCTTCAACTTTCTCTCAAACTGGGTCAGTGACCTTTTCTAGTTTTTCTCCATCTTTTCTGAGCCAGGCACCAAAGCCACACACGTGAGCTTGCTTTATACTGGGGCAAGCGATATTTTTCTTGCAATATCTGGAGCCTTTTTTACTTTTTAATTACTCCTGAACCTTCAGCTGATGTTTTCAGGGAACTGCTTACAGTTACCTTTAGCTCTTGACTGGCATTAATCTAATTTACAGTCCCCCGGTGTACAGTGAGGGATGTGCTTCGCTTTATCCTTATCAACATTGACTCTTATTTCCGATGTTATCACCCACTCACTCTGTAGCCTGAAATACTTCTGCAGTGCTCCCTAGCCACATTTACCTGTGACAGTTCTAAACTATTTTCTCTAGCAGAAACACTGTCACCATCCTATTTGCAGCCTTTTCTCCATATCATGAATACGCTGAAAATCCCAGCCCCAGTGGAGGTGCTTGTAGCATCCAACAGGAAATCTCTGCATTTTTACCAATTTGCCTTATCTTTGCAAGCTGTTGATCTGTTACAGCTCAGTGTCTCTGAAAACTCCATGATAGACCTTCTTCGAAGTGTTTTTGGATGGCATTATATTGACCAGATTACTGTTGTCCACACACACCACCTCTTCTTGCAACAGTTGGAACAGATTTCTGAGCCACAGCATTCCTCTGAAAACCGTGTTGACTCTTCCTCAGTTTATTGTATTTATAGAATCACAGATTCATGGAATATCCTGAGTTGGAAGGGACCCACAAGGATCATCGAAGTCCAACTCGTGGCCCTACACAGGACACCCCCAAAAATCCCACTCTGTCCCCGAGAGCATTGTCCAAATGCTCCTTGAGCTCTGGCAGCCTTGGGTCCGTGACCACTTGCCTTGCCACTTCCCTTTATTCATTAGTTCCTACAGATTCCACATTTATTACTATTTTTTTCATTAGGTACAGAAATGAGACTTCTGGAGATCTTTAGACAAATACTGCATCCAGGACTGGAGTCCTCAGCACAAGAAACCTGAACCTGTTGGAGCAAGTCCAAAAGAGGCCATGGAAATACTCTGAGGGCTGGAGCCCCTCTGCCCTGGAGATAGGTTGGGAGAGCTGGCGGTGTTCACCCAGAGAAGAGAAGGCTCTGGGGAGACCTTAGAGCCCCTGCCGGTGCCTAAAGGGGCTCCAGGAGAGCTGGAGAAGGACTTGGAACAAGGGGCTGGAGTGACAAGACAAGGGGGAATGGCTTCCCACTGCCAGAGAGCAGGGTTAGATGGGATATTGGGAGGAAATTCTTCTCTGTGAGGGTGGTGGCCCTGGCACAGGGTGCCCAGAGAATCTCTGGAAGTGTTCCAGGTCAGGTTGGACAGCGCTTGGAGCAACCTGGTCTAGTGGAAGATGTCCCTGGCCATAGCAGGGAATTGGAAATGGATGAGCTGCTGTTTCCTGCTCCTTTTAATCTCCTTTTAACAAGCTCTCCTTGTTTCTACCCGTACAGTCTCCCTGGTCTGCCTGACCAAGACGTATTCAGGCCACCAACTTTGCTCACCAATAAAGCTTTCATTATGTATTTCTCCTCTCTACATTGTTCCTGGTAGCAGTGCTACAAGTTCCATTCCTAGTGCTTTTTTTATTTAGCATTTTTAATTTTTAGGACTTCCCAGGATCCCCATCCTGTGGGAACAGGCTGGAAGCCGTGTGCTCCTCTGCATATGTTGAACCCTGCGGGTCTGAGCCCAGCCATCCCCACCCAGCACTGCTGTGACTGCACACACCAGTGCTCCGGTGCTGTCTGGATCACATGGAGATCTCCATGTTTGTGCATGTCCTATCCAATCCTAGTTTCTTCAGCTACTAGTAAATCCAACCCTTCTATCCCAGCCATTCACCTCCCAGGCACAGGATGTTTCTCCCCACCTCTGAGCATGATGTCAAGATAATTTTGAAGCACTACTCTGGGGACTGTGGTCTCTAAGCCCCCATGTGACAGCGTACCTTTGGGACAGCTTTGGGGCCCCCATTTTGCATTGCATTCTGGACCACATCTCCCTTGTCACACTCTCTCCAAGACTATGTTGCATCCCTACAGCTGTACTTGGCATCACACATTTTAGGATTCAAACAGCCTTTTACACAATTCCTCAGCTCTGCAGCCTGCCTGCCCCTGTGTAGGACTCCTGCTCTGCTGCCTGGTTGAGTAAGGATCTGTCACCCCCTTCCCCAGGCTGGATGCCTTTTGCCCGTGGGATTTCCCTTCTCTGCAGCACAAGAGCTGCTGGACCCGGAAAAAGGGAGTTGTGATGTTCGTAAAAGTCTCACTGATGTTCTTCCCTGTTTCCCTCAAACAGATGTTGTCTCAGAGGACTGAAGTCTGCCTGCAGCTGGTAAACAGATGGCAAGTGGTTTTTGTCAAAATCCTGGGAAGTCTCTTTTGCACAGCATGACTGGAATGTGCCCAGAAAGCCTCTGTATCTCTGACATGTTTGTTTCCTTGTGCCTTGCCTAATTCTTAGTTTCCCAGGACACTTGCATGCCCATTACTGCTTTAAAGTGTATGCAGACAGTACTTTTAAAATTACTTCTCTCTTCAACATCTTGACAGGCATCTTGGGACAGGCTGAGGTGGTTGTAATGAATCACAGAGGGGGGGAAAAAAGCTATAGACCCACAGAAATCTGGCTGGAAAATGAAGAAATGGTTCTTAAGTGAAGAAATGGTCCCAAAGGGAGGTTTGCAACAACCAGTGTAGAAGCTGTACAAACCAGCTTTTTGTGCCTATTCTTCTTCCAGCTCTGGAAAATACCCTGGATAGCTGCTGACCCTTCTTGGACCCACCTAGGTGGTATGGAAAGTATTCAGCTCCATCTACAAACTGGATTAGGGTTCCAGTGCCTGCAGCCATCTATGTCTGGTTTATCCCACCCATTTATACTGTATCACCATCGGAGGTACCTAAGATCTGTGCCTGGGTGCTGTCCAGGAATGTGTGCTCCATCCAGGATATGCGGCTGGGGAAGAAGTTGCCAGAAACTAGAGAGAAAAAAAGTGGTTTAAGTCTGAAATTGTATCCACTGTGTCCCTCTGTGGCTCGGGTCAGTGAGCAAATGCTTGTGACACAGGTCTGGCTGGGATGGCACATTCCAAATCCTGTGTTTATCCAAGATCCACTGTCATGAAGCAGGGGTTTGGTGCACCAAGCACTGCCTGCCTGCATCTCTCAGGACACCACAGAGGTGAAGGCAATCCAGGGTGGATTTAGACTGGATATTAGGAAAAAATTATTTCCTGTGAGTGTGGTGAGGTCCCAGCACAGGCTGCCCAGAAAAGCTGTGGCTTCCCCATCCCTGGAAGTATTCTGGGCTAGGTTGGACAGGGCTTTAAGCAACTTGTTCTAGTGGAAGGTGTCCCTGGTCTAGTGGAAGGGGAGTGGAATGAGGTGAGTATTAAGGTCCCTTCCAACTCAAACCATTGTAAAATTTGATGATTCTGTGATTTTAAGGACTGCATGACCACAAGGTGTGTAAATCCCACCATACCCAAGCTCATAGCTGTTCTCTCTCACATTTGTTGTTTGCATCCCCTCTGCTGCTGGGCCACACCTTGGAGCAGGTTTTCCTGGGGCTGTTTCTCAGCTCAGCACTTGGCTCAGTGCCTTGGCCTGCTTTGTGCTGAGCTGAGTGCCTGTTGCTATAATTTTACCTGTTTGTGTCCCTTAATCTGTATTTGTTCCCTTGAAAGTGCAGGGAGATCCATTAAAGCAGAGGCACTGGGTAAATACTGCCCGCTCCTCACTCCACCAGCACCCGGGATCAGCGATTAACTCTGGGTAAACAGAGCCGACTGCCAGCCAACCCTTGGCCACAGCAAGGGGGGACAGGGGACCCGCAGTGCTCCTCCCCAGGTGTGTGGGGGACTTAAAAGCTGGAGTGGTTAGGACACTACTGGAGCAGGACGGTGGCACGGAGCTGAAGCTCTGGTGGCTGGTGCCCGGTGCCTGGTGGCCATTGGACGTGTGATGCTGATGGTGTGCCATGGGCGGGATCAGCCGCCAGCACTATAAATAGGGCTGGCAGCGAATCCACTGTGGGAAACCAACCGCTGAACCCTGGAGCATGGAACAGACGGCCTGGGCTGGGTGGAGGAGGTGCCCAGGAGGAGGTGTGGTGCCGGTGTCCTGTACTGGGGAGCCCAACAGCATGTGCTCGATGCCAACGCAGTGCCTGTAGAGCTTTGGCTCAACCAGGACGTGGATCACAGTGCTGGGTCAGATCCATAAGGGCTCCCCAGTAAGCACCAGGAATGGCAGGAGCTCAGGTGGGACTACCGGGACCTTTCCTGGAGCCTCCCGTTGGGCCTTGCCCCGTCTCCGACTCTGACTCTGACTCAGAGGACGCAGCTGTGGGTGGCACAGGACCCAGCACTGGGGCACAGAACTCCTCCCAGGTCATCCACAGTGGCCACTTCATGGTGTCATCCCCGCACAGCGACTCACTGCCCCGGCGACGGCACCACCATGCCGAGCCCGAGCCAGCTGATCCCCGGAGTATCGACCCGACCCTCACCCGGCTCTTTGAGTGCATGAGCCTGGAGTACAGGTGAGTCTCAGAGCCCTTGCATGTCTCTTACAGACCTCCAGCTAGCTGAAGGCAGGAGGCTAGCTGAGCCCTGTTGCCCAGCCAAGAATTTGTTTCCATCTGACATCCTCCTCCTCTTCTCCATGGGCTGTGATGTGCCATATGCTCAGAAATTGCCATCTTGGAAAGTTTCAGGGAGAAAGGGCTGATGTTGGGTTGTTAGCTATGGAGCCAGGTGAGACGTGTCTCCTCTGTTCACATGTAGCTTGACTCTCCTCCATTTTCCCATGAGATCTGGTGTCACTGCCCGGCTGTATTTCCCTCATGGCCAGACCTAGCACACTCTGTAGAGCAGCAGTGGCCCTGTGGACAGCTAACACTCAGTTCTTTGGCAATCCAGCCCAGAGCAGGAGTCCTGCCTTCCGTCCTTGACTCTGTCCCCATGTCCTGAGGTTATTCCATGACATGCAGCAGCACTTGGGACTGGATGACTGCATGGGTTTTGTCCAAGGTCTCCTGAAAGCTTTCCTCCTTCTCTCCTGCAAAATCAGATGGGTGACTGCATTGTTCCCCTGCCACACAAATTGCCTAAGCCCAGTGACAGCTCTTCAGTGACAACAGGATAGACTGCAACCTGTCCCCTATGGCCATGGTCCACATTCTTGGAGGCAGCTCCCCTCCTTTGCCAAGCCCCAAGGTTTTGAGTTCTCACCAGCATGACATCAGCATGACTTGCTCTCTGCTGGAGTGCCAAACTGCTTGCATAGCTTTCCCAAAATGTCCAAATGTGAAAACCTAGAATGACGATGTCCTACCGTGTGGAAGTAAAACCTCAACAAAGCAGCCTTGAAGAGGTTGCCTCATCCAAGATCTCTCAGGTTTGCCTTGAAGTCCTTGAGTGCTCAATGCAGTAGGGAACGTGGTCACTGCCAGGACATCCTTGGGGATGCGGGGCACAGAGACGGCACTCCAAGGGTACCAGTTCCCACATAGTTGTATACATCTGACCCGTCACCATATCCCAGGTGGTGGATAGGGTCATCCCAGTTTGCCAGCAGCCAGCACAGCACAGCTCTGCTCCAAGGGGCTGGGGAAGGCAGTGCTCTGGGGGAGCACAGGGAGCCTCAGCATGGGGTGACCCAGGTGAGGATCATGCTTCCTAGTCAGGCAGGGCACCCCTGAGTGCCACAGACAGGGGACATGGAGACACTGGTGGCCTCGCTCTCTTTTCCTCTCCCAGCCCCATTCTTTCCGTACCTGAGCCCTGCATCTTTGAGGCTCGAGGAGCAGACACTGTCACACTAGAGTGCTCAGATTGCTGACTCCTGAGGTGCAGGCCAGCTTCAGTGTGCTCCTGGGCTCTGGAGCTCCCAGGCAGAGTGGAAACGGATAGGGTACAAGGGCTTTGGCAGTTGGAGTACAGTGTGTTACTGGGGGCTGGCCATTCCACTGCAGTCAGGGCTCCATTGCTCCAGTTCTCCCTACCCCTTGGACTCTCAGTGGCTCATTTCCTTCCTGCACTGAGCCTGGCCTTGGACACTTCCAGGGATGGGGCAGCCACAGCTTCTCTGGGCAACCTATGCTGGGACCTCATCCCCCTCACAGTGAACAATTTCTTCCCAATATTCCATCTAGCCCTGCCCTCTGGCTCTGTGAAATCATTCTCCCTTGTCCTGTCACTCCAGGCCCTTTTCCAAAGTCCCTCTCCAGCTCTCTCGGACCCTCTTTAAGCACTGGAAGGGGCTCTAAGGTCTCCCTGGAGTCTTCTCTTCTCCAGGCTGGACAACCCCAGCTCTCTCAGCCTTTCCTTTGCTAATACATTTTTGACACACTTGTAGGCAGCAGCTGGAGAAAGGTATCAGGGTGGGAAAATGGAGTTTAAAGGCTGTTGGTGCATTTCTACGTTTAGTGTTATCTGATTTGATACTTCTCCGCATCACCTACCATTTCACACCTCCCCTCCCAGCCAGGTTCCCAGAGGCAGCACAGCCTCAGTTGGGGTCACCAGCCCAATACCCTCCAGCCCTCAGGAGAGCACCCACAGTTAAGTTCAGACTAACTTCCTAACCAAGGAGAAACCACTGTAAGCTGTGGTAAGGGAGGCACCTGTGGAGTTCCTCGTCCAACCTTCATTCAGGGCAGGGCTAGATCCAAAGCCAGGTCATGTTGCTCAGGGCCATCACTCTTATGGATGGAGCCCTGGGAAGTGAGCCCATCACCTGCCCAGCCTGCCCAGGGCTGCCCCTCTCCCACAGGGAATTGCCGTCCATGGCTCTAGTTTGGAGTTTACCTGTTCCAACTCTCATGTCCGTTTCCCCTTGGCCTTTCTCAGTGCATGTTTGAGAACTTCCTGGCTCCATCTCCTCCTTTGGACAGCTGATGGCAGTAATTCTCTCTGCACCTTCTTCAGACTGAACAAACCCATCCCTCACACTCCTCTTCTGTCATGTATATTAGTCCCCAACCACCCTGATATCCTCCTCCAGGATCACTCCAGTTTGTGAACCTCCTGTGCATTTCACAGACTTTATAGCAGTCTTGTCTCAGCCTGAGCAATCATCCTGGGGATATGACTTATCTTCCCTCCATAGTCAGGACTGTGCATCACCCCTTGCTGGTAAAGAAATACTCTCTCCGTATCAAGGTTTGCTTCCAGCAGTAACTTGTTCCCTCAGATCCCCCAAAGAGAGGCAACTCTTCTCTCTGAGGTCTTCCTCCTAAGGCTAGGATGAAGCAATTCCTTTCTACCTATTTTCCAGGTCATTTAGAGCAGCTTCCTGCTTAATGATACTTTTTCACTCCTTCTCCTGCAACATCCTGCATTCCTTGAATCCTTCCCTAGAATGTTGTTTCTCCCTGCAGCCCACCTGGCTGTGTCTCATTACCCAAAAAGCTGAGGGTGGAGCTGAGCTTCTTCAGTAGCTGCTCATACTTTGGCCTTAGCACGAGAAGATACATCGTCTCCATCACCACAGTGTGACCTGCACAGTGTCCTGGGTGGGCTCACACCCCTTCCTGTGACTTATTGTTGGGAATCACTGACCTGGGGAACATCCTCATGAAGGAAGGAAAACTGGGGGCAGATTGGCAGATACGAACTGCAGTCACTTGTGATCTTACCTGGCAACATCTGTCTTGTGCTCCTGAAGCAGCTTCCCAAAGCTGTTCCCAGAGTGCGATGTAGATTAACCTCCTCTTCAGACTGGGAAGTGCCTTGGAGTATCCACTCAGCCCCTCTTGTGACTTAAAACAAGGTATCTCCTGTGCCAATTCCATACTAATTCATCGTCTTGGCAGCCTGTGTCTCCCCTGGGAGAGGTGGAATTGCTGCTATTGATTCTCTAATTCACAGTGCCTTAAATGCTCACACAGGGGCAATGAACACCAGGCAGAGACTCCAGGGATGCACTCGCTGGAGTTCATCATCCAACCCCATTTTTTTCTGGCAGAAGACCTCCGTTCTAGGAGGTCTGGTGAGTGGGAAAGGCTCGTGCTCAGCTGCAGCAATGCTGCACTGTGGCTCTGCTGTCACTAGTGGCAGGGAGTTGCGCTCCTTTTTTCTGTCCTTCTCCAGGGTTTTGGGGCTGATCCTGTTCAAGGATTGTGCAGAGGGGCTGGGCTAGTGTGCTGGTGTTCCCATGCACAGAGGGGTCATACCTCTGGAGACCACCGAAATAACTGGCTGTGGAGGTGTGGCTTGGCTTGCAGCTCTCTCTGGCTTCCCAGGCAACTCTTTACAAGAGGATTTCAATGCCTTCCCTTCTCAGCTGGGGCACTTCATGCTGGCTTTGCATGGAGATAGATAGATGTCTGTCCCAGAGGCAGAGCATTCCTGCTGGGAGTCCACACACAGAGCGGGTCCCTCTCCTGGCACAGTCTATCAACACCTTTGTTCAACACTATCCCCAAATCACCCCGGGACTGAGCTAACTCCTGCAGGAGGCAGCCAAGCTGGAGCAGTGGTTGTTTCATCCATGGTGAAAATCCAGCTCATTTAGATGGTGGAGTTTGAAGGTGGATTTGAACAGAGCCATTTTTCACTTAAGGGACACTTTAAAGAAAAACTGTGGTGAGATTTTTAACTTTCTTTGCCAGACTCTGGATTTCAAAACAAAAATTCAAGAAAAGGCACGCCTTTGGTAGTAAAATTTCTGAGAAATGGAAGATGAGTGTTCAGGACTTGCAGGGAACACTGTCCTCCTTCTGCCAGCCATGACCCACAGCCCAGGAAACAAAGCAGGGTTCTGATGGCCTCATGGGGATGCTGTTCCTTGGAAGGGATGATCAGGATTATCCCTGCCAGGAGACCCTCGACTCAGCTGTTCCTCTCCAGCTGCTGCCCCTTTCTCTTTGTGCAGCCCTGCATCTCTCCAGATCACTCCTCTCTTCCCTGATCCTCTTGCTGCTGATGAAGAGGAAAGCACCCATGTTGCCATGAAATCAGGGACTGCAACACATGAAACTGCTGGATGGGTAAATGAGTCACAGACCAAACAAGGGGCTGCTGGACCCATGCCAGTGTTGGACCCAGGCTGGCCCCTGTTGCCACCTCACCCCATCCCTCAAACACCCTGTAGCCAGTGGCAGGATCTGTGTCCCCCTCCTTATGACAGTGTAGGGCAGCAGGACCCCCAACCTGTTTGGGGCACCCTATACCCTTCCCACGGTTCAATATGGAGTTTGCATCCATCTCCCCAGGGGAGATAATTTCAGAGAAGGGTGGGGCCCTTTTCCAAGGCAAAACAGGGAGCAAAGATCAGCCTGTTAAGCCCCAAAACTGAAAGGATCATTAAGGGGGAAAAAAGGCATTTGGTGGTAAAGCCAAAAGGCATCTCCCTGCTGCCTCCAGGCCCCACAGCAACTCCTAGCCATGGCCCACTGGCCTCACGTGTGGCCAAGGTGTCTTCCTGTGTCCCAGAGGCTCAGGCTGCTCCTCTCAGCTGGCCGTGAGTGAGGAATGTGGCCTTGACCAGCAGGATCTGGCCATGTGCCCAGGAATCCTGTCCCTTTCATTGGCTCCTCCACTTGGCACCATCTTGCTGTTTGCCTTGTGCACCTGGGGAAAGTTCAAAATCCTGGTGATAGCGGAGTAGTCAGTGTGAGCCTTAACTCTCTGCAGGCCAGAGTCACAGGTCCTTCCCCAGCTCCTGGGGCTGTGTGTCAGGCTAGGTCTCCCTCGGGAGACCATGCCCATCCACTCCTGCACCTGCTCCCAGACACATCCCTGCATCAGGCTCTGGAGTTGTGGGGGTCCCCAGTCCTCCCCCTCTGCCAGAGGCAGATTTCAAGGCAGGTCAAAACAGAACCCACCAAAATCATTATTTGAGAGCACTTAGAGGTTTCACAAGCTCTCATCCCTAGCACCTCCATGGGGACACAGCCTGGTGGCACCTGGAGAGGCTGGGAACAGGAGGTACAGCACCCTGACATCAGCTCAGCCTCCACCTTTCCTGCTCCATGCATGTACCAAGGAAAATTTGGAGTCAAAGCAGCACCAAGGACTTTAGGGTACAAACTCTCTGCTGGAGAGGGACATGGCCTTCCAGGCAGGAATGCCATGCAGCCTTGCAGCCGGCTCTCAAAGGGACCTCTGGAGCAGCTGGCATTGCCCCGAGGCCATGCCATGTTGTTGGGAGAGCCAGAGAGGTAAAATGGACCCCAAAGTAAGGCAGAGGGGACCCTGGCCTCCCCCGCAGAGCTCCGGGAGCAGCAGGACCCTCAGGACCTCCTCGGTGGCTGCGTATGAGGGGCTGCGTCCCTCGGCTGGATGGAAACAAGACAAGGAGTGAAATGAGGCTTCCTGCACTGCAGGTCCCATCAGGGACATCACCACCACCATGATGAGCTGCAGAAAAAACACAGCTGCCTCTGGGAACCAGGAAATGAGAAACAAGGAGCCCAGCTCGGGCTGGGGGGGCAGGTTTGCAGGGATGGGCATGGAGAAGATGCCAGGGCAGCTCTGGCTGAGGGCAGGGCTGGTGTCACTCTCTGTCTGTCTTGGGGTACAGGCAACTGTCCCTTAACATTGAACATCCTCTAGTGTTGTCCTGCCTTCCCAGACCCACCACGATGGCTGCCCCTGACTGCCCCAGCTGAAGGCAGCATTTCCAAGCCTTGCCTGGCGTTTAAGGGAGGGTCAGAATTAGCAGCCCAAATACTGTGATGAGGCAAGAGCCACTACAGCACGTCACCACACATCTCACCTAATCAGGAGACTTGCCTTCCTGTCCCCCAGGGGCAGGACACAGGTAGCTTGGTTGGAGCAGCGGGATCCCACCTCGGAGCTGGGGTTCAAACATCAAGGAATCAATGCCTCAGTGTGCTGTGATTTAATCCAGGGGTTTGAGAAGCCTCCTGTGGGTCTGTGAAGCTCAGGGTTTAGGTCTGTGCCACTCCCAGGGTGTGCAGGAGTTTGGAATGCTCCTGCGGGTGATCCCGCAGGCACCTGGCAAGCACCTGCAGTGGAGCCACGTGGCTGTACCTGCTCCTTGACTTGCCACCAGGCTGGTGACCCCTGGGCATCTTTCAAGATGGTGCCCCTCAGCTTCCCCTTTGCTTGGTGTTTCAGTGGGAAGCTAGTGTCTCCAAAGTGGAAGAATTTCAAGGGGCTGCGGCTGCTTTGCTGGGATAAAATTCGACTCAACAACGTGATATGGAGAGCATGGTACATCCAGTGTGAGTATGGGCCAGACCCCACTCTGTCTGCCAGATGCCAGGCTGTGCCAGTGCGATGGGGCTGGCAACAGAACGACTATGTACAGGTGCAGAGATAGGGATGGGACATGGATACAGCCAGCTGTGTTCTCCCCTGTGCAGATGTGGAGCGGAGGAAGAACCCTGTGTGCGGCTTCATCACCCCTCTGGAGGGCATGGAGGCTGATGAGCACCGAAAACCAGAGGTAGGGCAGGGTCCCTTGCAGCTCTCTGGGGCAGCAGCAGGTCTGTGTGGCACAGTGGGGATCTGGGGGACACGTTGCATTTCACAGATTTGCTGGAAAAGGAAAGCAGCCCTGGCTGTGGGGTGCTGGGGCCGGGGAGCTCAGGCGTGACCCCCTGTCCTGCCCCCCAGGCTGTCGTGCTGGAGGGAAACTACTGGAAACGCCGCATCGAGGTGGTGATGAGGGAGTACCACAAGTGGAGGATCTACTATAAGAAGCGGGTGAGTGGCTCTGCCCGTGCTGTTCCCCATCCTGTGGCAGTGCCAGCAGTGGGATGGAACAAAGTGTGCCCAACCTGGAGCCATGGCTGACAGGGCGGGATGTGACAAGCTCCTGCCAGCATGGGAGGGGGATGATAGCTTGCCCCCGAGCTCTGCCCTCTTTGCCCTTCCCTAGACCAGGCCCACCCTGCCTGGGGGGTGACATAGGCTGTCTTCTCCTTCCAGCTCCGAAAGTCCACCCGGGAGGGAGAGATCTCCAGTCCAAAGCGGGTGAGTCTGCTGAGAAAGGGTGGGAAATGGGAGAAAGGAGAGCACAATTTGGACCCCTGCACTGGGCAGAAGGGCAAAGAAAAGCCCCAGGGCATGATAAGCCCATTGGAATGGGATGCTAAGCAGCCGGGATGCTGGATTCACCCTCTGGAAGCAGCAATGTGCCAGGTGTTAAGGTTTGGAGGGAGCAAACACTGCAGGGAGCATGGGAGCTGCCAGGGTGAGCAGCCAGGGAGCCACACATGGACCCTACCCACGGAAGGTGTCCACTCAGCTTCTTTGCTCTACCTCATGCAGGACGAGGATGTCTGGAGGCCAACGGAGAAATGGTGCAACCAGCTCTTCTGCAACGTAGTGCCCATGCTGCTTGGGGATGAGGAGGAGGAGTGCGGGAGCAGGCAGCATTTTGATTTGGACACCTTCCTCTCGGACATATCTGACACCCTCTTCACCATGACACAGATGCCCAGCACTCACCAGGCACTCCCCGAGGATGGTAGGTGCCCCAGACCATGCTTCAGCAGGATGTGGAGGAGGAATCTGGATTCTGCCTCTTGGCTGAGCCCCTGAGAGCTGCCAACCATGTCCTTTTGGGCAGGCAGGGTCCCCTGGCATCTGCCCTGCTGGGGCAGGGGGATGTTCCTGTCCTGCCCAAACAGCAGCCACCAGAGGAGGGGATGCTTAAGGAGTGTTTGGGCAGGGTGGGATCATCCCCTTCTCCTGTGGCTCCCTATGCATCAGCATACGCTGTCCCAGGGCTGAGCTCCCCAGGGACCTCCGGCATCATGAAGGACTTTGCCCCAGCCCTCAGGGCAGATCCTTCTTCCATGACCACTCTTTGCTGTCCCTACCTGGCCATGTCCCTGGGGCATCTGCAGCTCCAGCCAGGTCCTGTGCCAAGGATCAGCCTTTCACTGGGGTTCCTGGGAACTGGATGAGGCCCTAGAGGTGCTGATGGACAGAGTGGTGGGATGGGATGGCCCTGGCTCTCCACAGGGTAGGCACTTATCTCCCTGCCCAGTGATACAGGGTGACTCCGGGGTGACACAGAGGTGTGGCAGCCAGGTAGGTGTCAAGACAGTGGTGGGAGCAGCCCTCAAGGTGGGGCTTGGGGATGCTGTGGCTGGGCTTTGATGTTCTAGCTCTGCCCTATTCCAGCGTATGTTGGGAATGCTGACATGATACAGCCGGATTTGGCACCCCTGCAGCCCAGCCTAGATGACATGGACATATCAGGTAAGAGGCAGCCTGGATACGGTACCACATCCCACCCAGCCCTGCACCCTGTGACTGCCTAAAATGGGGGGTCACAGATTTGGCCTGGCAGCAGTGGGAGCTGCTGAGGCAGGCAGAAAGCACTGACATCCAATGGCATGGGAAAAGCAGCATGGATGGGCAAGGGCTGAGGGCAGAGCCTTGGTGTGCCTGCCTGCCCTTGGTCAGAGCCACAGAAGGTCAGAAAGGGCTTGGCCAGGAGCTGTGGGAGGGGAGTTCTACAAAAAGAGGGTATTTCCAGGAGTGCCAAAGCCCCTCTTTTTGGCTGCAGACAGAGGAAGAGGAAACCTCTAGAGAGTAGGTTCTGCTGAGTCCCCTCCTCACCCGACTGCCCAGCCAGCCTGGGCGGTAGGTTTGGAGCTGGGACTCTGCACTGGGCTGTGCTACAACCCCTGGGGACAAGTCACTGTCCCTGCCAGGCTGCACAGAGACAAACCTGGCACTGGTGTCCAGCTGGAGGGCAGGGGGCTGCTGAGGGAACACCAGCAAGTGGGCAGTGGCAAACTCCCCCATGCTGCCATGCAGGCTCTGAGCTGTGAGTGTCCATGCAGTCAGCTGGGACATGTGCTGGTCCCAGCAGTGTCCCCATATGCCAGGGTAAGGCACTGTTGGGGACCAGCTTTGCCCTCAAACATGCCAGAGCTGGTGGCCTGTGCACACTGTGCAGGGTGGGAGCCGGTGGGGGTTGCTGGCTACCCAGCTATA
Source organism: Ifrita kowaldi (assembly GCA_013398055.1). Lineage (NCBI taxonomy): Eukaryota > Metazoa > Chordata > Aves > Passeriformes > Cinclosomatidae > Ifrita > Ifrita kowaldi. Next base: position 9,124 of record VZRS01001708.1, on the reverse strand, counting down.
GCTAATGGCCTCAGGCAGCACCAGCATCTCCAGACCCCTCTGTGAGCACCCTGGAGCTCCATGGCCCATCTCCACTTCCTCCAGGAGGAGGAAAAAAGGGTACTTGCGCCATACAGCTGCAGGGTGTTGCAAGACCAGATGCTGGCGGGGAGCAGGCTGGGCACTCTATGTGCCAGGGTAGGTGGTGGCATGGATGCCCTTGGGATGGATGCTGTTGGGATGGATGAGGTGGGAAGACTCCTGCCAGCACCCTCTCAACTCATTCCAACCAGAGATCCCATCAGGGTGAGCTGTGCTGGGAAGAGGGTCCGTTGCCATGGCTGGTGCTTCACCTTCTGTCCTCTGGTGCCCTAAGCGGGCATCAGTTGCTGAAAGGTGTGACAGCTCCAAGTGGGTCAAACTGACACTTGATAAGTGTCTCTTATCCCAAGAGGTCCTTTATGGTGTCACAGCAGCAGTTCCAGCACCTCTCTGAGGGCCCATCATGGCCTCATGCTCAGCAGGAGATGGCAGGAGCACGGTGGTGCCTCTCTGAACCAATACATCAGTCAGGTTGGCTTTTTTCCTGGGAAAAGGCCTGTGTTTCGCTTCAGGGTGCTTCTTGGCAATGGGATGGATTTTTACTGCAGACCACAATTTCTAAAGGAAACATCCCTTCCTGCTCTGACCACATCCAGTGCCTCAGCCAAGGGGCACTGCTGGGGCTGGGGAGGGTCCCAAGTCCAGCTGTGGCTCCTGGTCTGCCAGGTTTGCGTGTCCTGGGACAGAGCAGCATCCCGTGGGGTGCTTGGAGACCTGTCAGTGTGAGTTTTGTCCTGGATGGAGCAGCTCCCTGGGCAATAAGGTGTTACATCTGAGCACTGTGCGTGTCATGTACCCCTGGGGCTGTGGGGAGAGTGGGGAGAGGAGACTGGGGTGCTGGGTGCCAGCCAACCCAATTACATCCCAAAAAGTCACTTTTTCAGCAGGGTAGGCAATGGCTTTTCGTGGCTTGGGAGCAAGGATCACCCAGCAGCCTCGTGCAGAGCTACACAGGGCAGGCAGGCGGGGTGGGCACCATGGGGTCACAGGGCTGTCATTGTGTCGGGTGGTGTGGCAGAGCTCAGTGCCTGTCAGCCAGTGCCTGCAAACCAATCCCCAAATGAGGAAGCATCTCGTGTCTGCAGCGGGTGCTGGAGTGCGGTATGAGGCAGATGGAGAAGTCCTGATGGCAGAGGCAAGGGAGCAGCCCGGCCCTGTGCCCTTCTGGCACCGTGCTCCAGGTAGGATCTGTGCTGGGCACTGGGGCTGGGCTGTCCGTCCCATGGGGTGGCAATGCCCTGCTGCACTGCAGGGCTCTCCCCAAAGCCTGGGACCAGTGCTGGAGGGTCCTTGGGTTGGGAAGGCCCAATCACATTGGAGAGCATCCCCAGGTCTGAGCAGGACAGCAAAGGTGTGGTTTGCTGACCACACAGGCTCTTCTCCCTTGAGCAGGGCTGTGCCCTGGCCATGCCACGCTGCCTGGAGTGAAACAGGGCAATATGACAGTGAGGAGAAGCATGAGCAAGAGCTACGGGGTGAGGAAGGGGCAGGAGAAAGGGATGATAGGGCTCCCAGGGACTGCCAGCCACCTTCCATCCCTGTTACACAGTGAGAGACACAAGAGGGTCTGACAGGCACAATGGGAGGCACAATCAAATCTGACAGGCTAGGTACCACGAATGCCTATAAATACCTGCAGAGCTTCAGTGCTGGTGGCAGGGACATCCTGGTGTGGGCATGGCTGAAGTGGGGGTGATGTGGGGCTGGACTGCATCCCAGGAAGGCCAAGCTCCTGCCTGGCAGTACTGCAGTACACACAGAGTGCTGGCCTGTGGAGGGGCAGGGATGGCCCTGCTATGCTGTCAGGGATTCACCATGGCTGTGGCAGGGGTAAGGGGCAGTCTGAGGGTTGACTGGGACATCTCAGCAGTGGCTCTGTCCTGTCCCACATCAGTGTTCCCCTCAGATGGCAGCGCATGGCATGCTGGAATCATCACCGTGCCTAGTCCCGTGGCACCCCACAGTGCTGGCATGTTTGCTCCTCTGGTGTAGATTCAGCAGGGTCTCAGGCCCTTGTGAGTCTCACCCAGGGCACCCCAGGAGCTGGAGCCTGGACCACAGATAGTGCTCTGAGCATGGCTGTGCACACCAGGCAGGCAGAACAGGCAGAACTGGCAGCAGAGCCTGGAGGTGGCACTGCCAGTGCCAGCCACGGGCTGGAGAGCACAGCTGGGTGCTCCCCGGAGGAGATGCGAGTGCCTGTCCCCGGTGGCTGCTCAGGCACTCAGCCTGTGCCAGGAGCTGCCAGGCAGCAAACCCAGTGAACCCTCCTGCTCCATCCTACAGGGAAGCATCCAGCAGTGCCATCCCTGTCCCACAGTCATCCTCTCCACGAAAAACCCTCCCTATGGCAATGCCAGAGCCAGCACTGACACAGGCACTGCACCAAGGCATTCATGGGGCTGATGTGCCCAGGGAGACAGCTGCCAGAAGTGTGGGGCCAGCCCTTTGTGCTGTGGTGTCTGGGCCTGCGGAAGGACCAGGGTTGTGGGAAGGAGAGAGGAAGGGAGCGGGAGTCACGGCAGGGTCACGCGGCTTGGCTTCGGGAAGGCCATGGGATGTGGTTAGCCACAGGCTGCACGCACAGCAGCGCTGGAGTGGGCAGCACAGAACTTGCCACCACTCCAGGGGACCATCCCCGTGGCTCGGGAATGCCGTGACCTGATTGTCCGGCCCCTCCACTGTGGCTGCCCCTCCAACCGGGGTGTCATAGTCCCTGCCCCAGCCTGGGGCTGGTACAGCAACACACACCCCTAGGAGTAGCTCTGGGGCTGGAGTATGTGGAGTTCAGCTGGGTGTTGGGGATGGGGTCCCCACAGTTGGGTGGCATTCCAGGTGGGTTTTCCTGCCCCTATGCATGTGGCAACGCCAGCCCTGGATGCAAATCTGCTGGAGCTGCCCTGGCCCCAAAAAGTGCAGAGTGACAGTAACAGGGTATGGTTCCACCCCTCGTGCCCCAGGGTGTCCCCCTCCTCTCTGGGCAGGTCCACTTATGCCGGTCACTGTGTCTCCACTTGGCCCTGCAGAAATCNACCACTGCTGAACCCGGAACCCCCCTTCTCCCCTGCCTCGGCCCCCCGCTCTAAGTTCCCCTACGCCAGTTCACCTGACCCCTCGCTTGTCACCCACCCTGCCTCCCCTCTCTCAAGCCCTTCCTTCACCCCCTACATCCCAGGGCTGGGCTGTGCCACCGGCATGGGGCCCCAGGGGTACCCCAGCCCTGCTGCCTCCCAGCTCCTGCCCCCTGCCCTGCTGGGCAACCCCAGGTTTGCCCCCCACAACGGGCTGCCCCAGGGGGGGCGTGGGCGGCCCAAGGTGAAGCCCAGTGGCACCAAGGCAAGGAGGCTGCCAGGACACCCCCTGTCCCACCTGCCCGAGCCCAACCCCTGCCCGAGCCAGCTGCTGACCGCAGGTAACAGGGTTGGGGGGTTGTGGGGGGACACAGGGGTGAGGTGGGGGGCATGCCATTGTGGGGATCGGAGCAGGGACCCCATTTCTCCCTGGGGCTGGGACACAGGGAATACTGGGCAGGGCACATGGAGGTCCCCATAGCAGGGTAGTTTCAAACCCAGCAGTGAAGCCGTGCCTGAGGGATCGCCCTGGCTTCAGTGGCCTCNCTGAGGGGTGCTCGGGGTCTGCCGGCGAGCCCTGAGGCCCAACTCCTACCTGGCACCCTTCTCCAGGTGAGTGGGATCCCAGCCTGTAGCCCATGGCTTACTGGTGTCCCAGTCACCTGCCCTGACCCTGCCATGTCTTCTGCAGCCCAGTGGTGCCTCCCAGCTCAGCCTCCACAGCGCCTTCATGGGCTCTGAGCTNTTTGCCCCCCACAACGGGCTGCCCCAGGGGGGGCGTGGGCGGCCCAAGGTGAAGCCCAGTGGCACCAAGGCAAGGAGGCTGCCAGGACACCCCCTGTCCCACCTGCCCGAGCCCAACCCCTGCCCGAGCCAGCTGCTGACCGCAGGTAACAGGGTTGGGGGGTTGTGGGGGGACACAGGGGTGAGGTGGGGGGCATGCCATTGTGGGGATCGGAGCAGGGACCCCATTTCTCCCTGGGGCTGGGACACAGGGAATACTGGGCAGGGCACATGGAGGTCCCCATAGCAGGGTAGTTTCAAACCCAGCAGTGAAGCCGTGCCTGAGGGATCGCCCTGGCTTCAGTGGCCTCAGAAGGAGATGAGACCCAGCCCCAGGACTTGGGACTGCTGGGAAGTTCCTGTGTCCCCAGTCTGGTCTCTATGGCCCTGTTGGCGCAATGGGCTGGGGGGTCACTGGTGTCCTGCCTGATATGCTGCCCATGGGTGTGATGGGACAGGTCCCTTCGGCACTGTCATGTCCCTCTGCTTGCTTGAGGAGGGGGTGGGGCTCCCTGCCTGCACGAGGCTCCTGAGAACATCCGTGTTGTGAAGAGAACAGGCACTTCCTCCCTCCAGAGGTGCATCCCTGTTCTCTGGGGCAATCCAGCAGGGAAGGGGTGGCAACAGTCCTGGGGCAGGGAGGGGCTGGCTGTCCCCTGGGGCAGGGAAGGTCACCCCAGCTCCAACAGCCCCACGCAGCAGCGCCCATCTGCTCCCTGCCCCCTCAGCCAAGCAGGACCTGGCGCTGGATACCCCTCGCCCGACGGGTACAGGACTCATGCCCACAGCCCCTGTCTCCCCGGTAAGCATTCAACCACCCCCGGGGTGGGAACTGCCTTCTCCTTGCTGCTGGGGAAGGGATGGAGATGGGCTCTGAGGGTCACACTGTGCTGTGGGCTGGACAGATATGGAGGGAAGGAGGGGGCACGTGGCTGGGTGGCTGGGGGTGGCAGGAGTTGCCTGAGTTTCTTCTCCTGTAAAAGAACCAAGGCAGAGGTGAGAGACATCCTGCTTGCAGGGCCTCTTTCCTGGGGCCCTGGGGCTGGGGCTGCTCCTGCAGATGGTGGCATGGGGCTGCACATCCCCCTTCCCCATCCCCTCATGGGGATTTGGCTGCCAGTGCCTGAGCAGTGGCCTACCTGGGTGCTGATCCCCCAACTCCCCTTCCCTCTGCCTTCTCCCAGCAGCAGAGCGCTGTCCCCAAAGTCCCTGCCACCTTCCTCTCCAGAATGGCCCAGATGAGCCCAGGACTGGCTCCCAGCTCCAGCCCTTCCCAAGTGGTGCTGCACACAGTGGGCACACAGCCGGGCCCCCTGCGAGTCCCCAAGGCAGAGCAGCTGTCCCCCCCCTCGGCTTGTGGTGAGTCTGGAGCACCCCAAGGAGCTCTACAGGGCACTGGGGTTCTTGCAGAGAGCTTGTACCAAACATTTTGGGAATTTTCATTTCAATCCCGGCTATTTCCATTTATGCAGCTGAGCATGGAGGGCTCCTTCTGTGCCCCTTCACCTGCCTCTTTCTCCAGCAGCAAAAGCAGAAACAGGAAAAGACAAAAATGGAGCAAAATGTCGGACTGTGGTTTTGAAACCCCGGAGCCTGGTTTTGGAGCAAGAAGCATCCGCTTTCACCCGCAGAAACCAGCGCGGCTGCTGGAAACCAGGCTCTGGCGTTGTTCCCAGTTCTGTTTGGCGCTGCACACCACAATCTTTCTGCCCTTGCGACTCTTTCCAGGCGATTTCCAGCCCAAGAAATGATGGGAATTTAAAATGTCAAATCCCAGATGTTCCCATTTCTGAGCAGCTGTAAAATGAGTGGGATTTGGGATAATACGTGGTTGGAGGCTGAAGTGGAGCATCCCCATCAGCTGAGCGGGATGGCTTGTCCTGGGGTGGGGGCTGCACTGTGGGATGCCCCTCTCTGCATCCATCCATCCAATTGCAGGACCCTGGAGTCACCTTGTCATGAGTGCTGTTACTATCCCTCTCTTCATAGCAGCACCTTCCCTGTTTCAGGCAGTGACTGGCCCAAGCCCAGCCAGGCTTCCCCGGGACCCACTGCAAGGCTGGGCACTAGCATCTCCCTGCACCACCCCGTGTCCCGTTCAGGGAGGCCTGAGTCCAGCAAGGTATGGCAGGAGCTGCCAGCTCCATATGCACCCCCCTTTCCTCCTCACCCCCAAGACACCATCCACCCTCACCGCAAGCTTTGGGCCAGCCTGTCCCCAGTGGGGCTAGTGGCCCATGGCTGTCCCCACTGCTGGGAGGTGCCTGACGGTGCTGACCTGCAGCTAGAGAGCCGCCGCATCACACACATCTCCGCTGAGCAGAAGAGACGCTTTAACATCAAGCTGGGCTTCACCATGCTGCACAGCCTGGTGAGCACACTGAGTGCTCAGCCCAGCATCAAGGTGAGCACCCACGGCCAGCCCTGGGCATGCAGGGACATGGCGTATCACCCAGAGACGCTGCATCCCTGCTGTGACCCACAGCACAGAGCTCCTCTCCTGCGCCCCAGCCTGTGGCACGGGAGGCTGGAGCACAGAGCGGGCGCACAGTGTGGCTGTGCCAGGGTGGTCTGGGCCCCCTTCCCCTCTCACCCCACGGCCCTTCAGGTCAGCAAGGCCACCACCCTGCAGAAGACAGCCGAGTACATCTGCAAGCTGCAGCAGGAGCGGGCGGCTCTGCAGGACGAGGCACAGCATCTGCGGGAGCAGATCGAGGAGCTCAATGGCTCCATCAAGTAAGGGGGCCGTGACTGGGGGAGATGGGGGAGCACTGCCTGCTTTGGGGTTGCCAGGCACAGCAAGCAGCAGTGCCAGGACAGCAGCAGGACATGGCAGGTCTCCCTGGAGCACCTCCCAGCTGACTGTCCCTCCTCAAACCATCTCTGAGGGAGGGCTGATGCTCAGGAGGCAGGACAGAGTGGGGCCAGGTCCCAACATCTGCGCTGGGAGGGGGACATTGGCTGGCAACTCCTGCTGAGCCTCTGTGGCTCCCAGCCTCCCGAACACAGCCCCACAACACTGGTTGTGCCCCACAGCCTGTGCCAGGAGCAGCTGCCGGCCACAGGGGTGCCCATCACGCGTCAGCGCTTTGACCACATGCGCAGAATGTTCGACGAGTACGTTCGCTCCTCCACACTGCAGAACTGGAAGTTCTGGATCGTATCCTTTGGGGCCAGTGGCTGCTGCTCCCTCTGACCCTCCACCAGATACCAGATGCTCTGGTTCATATGCTGCTACTGGGTCTTTGGGGTCCCTCAAGCTCAGGAGGACTTGAGGGCTTTGGGAACCACAGGGAGATGTTTCCCAGCCAAGGTCACATGGTGGGAACACGCTGAGGTGCTGTGGTTAGGAGGGATATTCTGCTACAAAGGATCAAAAACAGTTGGATAAATGGTCCTCAGGGAGAAGGGAAGTGGAGCTAAGCTTATGGAGGGAATTGCTCCTGATGACATGGGAACTGGCTCTGAGAGGCAGCAGCCATGGATTACGAAAGGTCTAGACACAAAGCTAGGGACATGATGGCTTGGTCCTGGTGGTTGCATGGCATACCCTGGAAACACAGGGATGGAGAGGATCAAGGGCCAAGGAACCTGTGGGTAAAGAGCTGGATCTGCTCCTCTGTGAGCAGGGATTAGCCATACTGGGACTCACTGGCAGAGCCTGTGAGGTCTGTGAAATCCCAAGTGGCAGAGGGATGAAAGGCACTGCTGCCCATGGTCCCATCCAGCACAGGACATCTGGCAGAGGTGACTTCTGACACAGAGTTGGGGAGCTCCTTCCTCAGGACATGGGGTATCATAAAGCCAACATGGGCTCCAGGACATGCTTGTGGTGGAGGTATCTGTGTGGATTACTGCGTGCACAAAATCACCAGGCTGGTCCCTGCAGGCTGGGAACAGCAGGGGAGTTTATGGGACACACTGGTGTCCTGCCTCGCCCCTGAGTACTTTGCTAGCTGGTTCCCTGACCTACTCTGGAAGAGATGTCTTGTGTCTCGGCAGCCTTTCCTGGCAGCCCCAGCCACGACAGGGGTTTTGCATCTCTTCCACCGCCTAGCCAGGTGACACTCATGCCATCACTCCAGCAGTTTGGGCTAGTGCCAGTAGTGGTGCTGTGCTGGGAAGGCACCCAGCAGGTCTGTTCCATGGCCTGCTCTGCTGCCCCAGCAGTTCTGCTCTATGTCCAGACAAGAAAGTCTGTCCTGCTGCCATAGGAGGGTGATGCCCACACCTGGGAGGGGTGAGACCATCATCATGGCAAAGCTGGTCCTTAACTCCTCTGATCCCACCAGTTCAGTATCATCATTCGGCCCCTCTTCGAGTCTTTCAATGGCATGGTGTCCACAGCCAGCATGGAGAGCCTCACCCAAACATCCCTCACCTGGTTGGACCAGCACTGCTCCCTCCCAGCGCTTCGGCCAAGTAGGTGGCCCTTTGCTTGGCTGTGGCACCCCGTGCATGTTGGGTTGGCATGGACTGAGGGAAAGGCAGAGAGGAAAAGGACAGGGGTGTCCTGGTGGATGGCAGGGCTGATCTGTGGAATGTCCTGGGGCTCGTGCTCAGTGCTTTCCCGTGCTCCTGTCACACCCACGCCCCAGTTGAGCCGGCAGTGCCCTACCCTAACCCCGTGTGCTGGCAGGGCAGGCTCAGCCCTCCCCAAAGCCCCTCAGGGTGGGTTTCCCTTCACCGCGTCTACTGCGGCTGCGGGAGCGACCAGTCCCACCGTTCCAGGGGCTGGAGCGGGGCCGGGCAGCGCCGTCTTCCTCAGGATGGGTCACACCTTTCAGCCCCCTGTCCCCTGTCCCCGCAGCCGTCCTGAGCTCCCTGCGGCAGCTGAGCATCTCCACCTCCATCCTCAGCGACCCGGCCCGTGTCCCCGAGCAGGCGGCGCGGGCGGTGGCGGCACTGGGACGCCCCGGCGGCGCCTCCTCCTCCTCCTCCTGACTGCTACGGGGTGTCCTACAGGCACCCGCGTGGGGAGCCTGGGCTGCGCGAGGGCCGTCTCCCGCCCCCCGTCCCCCTGCAATAAAGGACTTGCTGTCCCACGGACCCCGCGTGATTCTTCAGCCCCGGGGCCGCTCTGGGCATGGCCGGGAAGGACGGAGGGGGACCAGGACTTGAGGGGGGTGAGACCGGAAGGGGTGAGAGCTGGGACTGGGAGGGGGCCAGGAGCTGGGGAGGATGAGGGA
>VZRS01001707.1:602739-634517 GCA_013398055.1 Ifrita kowaldi | reverse complement strand
TCGTCGAGCGGGAAGGGCACACACAGCGCAGGGGTGTGTTATCCGCAGTCTTGGGATGCAGAGTCTGAGGGGTAGCCTAAGTCTGGGGAGAAAGCAGGGGGAGAAAGGAAAAAAGGCCATTAATCGTTAGTTGTATGAGGCCAGGAGCCTTGTGCCTGCAGGGAGGTTCTGTCATAACTAAGAAGCAGTGCCTGCACCTCGGCAATGCACCGCCAGCCCAGCCCCCGGGGCCACGCAGCAGGCAGGAGCTCTTCCAAACGGCGCCTCCGGGCCTGCCTGCCTGGCTTCCTCAGGAGCTGTGGTGATGGGACAAAGGCGAGCGGGTACAAACTGAGAGGGGAAATTTAGGCTAGATGGTAGCGACAAACTTACTGTGAGGATGGTGAGGCACTGGAATAGGTTGCCCAGGGAGATTGTGGATGCCCCATCCCTGGCAGTGTTCACAGCCGGGTTGGACAGGGCCTTGAGTAACCTGGCAGGGAGGTGTCCCTGCCCATGGCAGCAGGGTTGGGACTACATGATCTTTAAGGTCCTTTCCAACCCAAACCATTCTACGATTCCATGATTATTCTAAGTACTAATCCATCAATCAGAGCAAGGCTTATTCAGTCCTAGATTGCAATCAACGAATTTGGCAATATCTAGATCCAAAAGGTTTCTTGAAATTCCTGTGTGAGTTGGAATGTCTTGGACTACATCTCCTAGAACTGGTGGCAGAGGTATAGCAAGCTCCAAAGGACGGACATGTCACAGATGTACGAACAGACTCATCTAGAGCTACAGAAACTAGACAGAAGGAGCAAAAATGCCTGCAATTTAATCAGAATACACAGAGTCACTGCAAATCTTCAGATCCTGCTGCATTGTTGGTCCTCAAACAGCTGTCCGCAGCATGAAGGAAATACATGATCTGATATGGAATAATAAAAGTAGGCGGCACTGGCTGAGAGAAGTGAAATCACAGAATAGTCTAAGTTGGAAGGCACCCACAAGGGCCATGGAGTCAACTCTTAAGTGAATGGCCCACATAGGGTTTAAGCTTGCACCACTGGCATTATTAGCACCAGGCTCTAACCAATTGAGCTAACATGTTATTCCTTTTCAAATTTTTTATTCATTTTCAAATCTTTTAGGCAGCAGTATCTACGAAGGAACTTTTGGAGCCATTTGCAGCACAAATATCTTGTGGGTTTTCATTTCTGTTCTGAAAACCTTTAAGGAAGATCTCCCCACTCTGGGACAAAACTAATCCTTGGAAGAGAAAGATGAAGTTATGAGACAGACTAAAAATGTCTCTTTCGGGGGCATATTTATAAGCCACCCAACCTGACAGTCCCAGATGCTTGTACCCAGCAGCCAAAGCCAAGTGAGGCAGTGGCAATGGCTTGCAGCAAGAATCTGAGCTCAAGTCAGGCCAAAACGAATCACCAAAGTCCTCATGAGGACAAGGACAATACTCAATTTAACTACAGCCAGGGTGAATGTCATAATAACCCAGAAAGGCACCAAGCACTATCTAGGAAGAGCAGGACTGGAGCAGGACAGGTTCTGGGAGGTGCAGAAGACTAGGGCAAGCAGGCACTGCCAGTACAAAGGCAGGGATTTGGACAGAACAAGACAGAAGATAAATGAGGAGAGAACAACTTCCCTAAAGTCCTGTCTGACACATACATAATGAACCAGCTCACAGGCTCTAACCCAACTGTAGCTGCCTAAAAGGCTTGGAGCCAAGCCAAGCCATATCAAGAATTCCTCTGACATCCAAAGGAGTCCTTCACAATCTAGGACACTTTGCATACATTTCTTTCTAGGTAACTTTTGATAGCAATAAATGAAGGCTAGCAACAGCCAGCCAAAGAACCTCCACCAGATCCCTGCCAAAGGACAGTGCCACGATAGCTGCCATTATAGCAGTGCCCATTCTCACTCCAACCACTCCGCCCCACTGATGACAAGTAACACAGCAGTGCCTCGCCCTCCTTGAAACAGAGAATTGATCAGATTTAGAAAATATTTTAAAATGCTGTTCCAGTTCCCTGATTTCATTCACAATGTAGCCACACAAGGATCTCTATTACCACAACTGAGGAAGTAGCACAGTAGATTCCTACAGGCAGGAATAACATAAACCAGTGTTGCCATCACAGCTGACACACTATCAGATCGTAACTGGGGAGTGCAGGAAGAAAGATGAACTTTTATCAATCTTTAAAACCATTTTGCCAATGAAAAAAATCAGTAACAGAGAAAAACAACACAAGATTATATCCATGTTTGACAGTAGTCAAAAGGCCTGATTCTCTAGAAGACTGTTTTGCCACCTTCCATTTAGAAACTGCCATGATGTCTTACTAGAAAACTAAATTTACATATGCTGGATTAAAAACAATGATATAGAGAAAAAGGAGTTTGGCTCCTTGAGGATCTATTTGCAATATCCTTCTGGCTACTGTGTGTGCAGCAACAAGCCTTTGCTGTCATATTATCCATGAGACAGTCTTGGTTACAATCATTCAGGATACGTAAGTACAAATGTAAAAATAACTATCAAAAGATCCTGTAAAGGAAGAGACCTGCCTAACAGAGCATCTGTTGAGACATACTCATTATAGATTCTTCCTGAGTGTCCACGAGAAATCCCAGTTTACCTCAAAGAAGTCACCTGCACCACACACAAATTACCAGGTTCCAAAAGAAAAGAAACCCCTCTGTATGAACTTTTCTTGCCAGCCACACTGAAGAAGAGCGACCTGACTGTGGCCTGGAGATGCATATGCTTCCTAAATGATTAATTTTTCCAACAGTCTGCTTGGATACTTTTTCACTTACTACTCATGGCTATGTTTTTCACGAGAATGTGTAACTTTGGGTGAATTGTTTTAGAACTAGGAAGTAAAACATTTTGGTTCACCTTACTTTCTCATGTTTAAGAATATATGGGATTGGTATTGAATTCTGCATTCAATGCAAACTCCAATCCACATTTTCTAACATATGGAAGGGAAACTTGGGCATCTCCAATTCCCTCTGTGGAGCCACAGCACAATTTCCACTGTCACTGGGACACAACCAGATTTCTCTACACTGCTGTGCTGGTGCTCATAGGAAAGCAATGGGATCACCTGGACCCAACAGATTTCCACAGTGAGAGTGTATGCAATTGGTTATAAAATATAGACTCCTCCCAAAGCTTTTCCTCCCTTGATACCATTGAATTTCAAAGTGCAGTTGTGTCTAAAACTTGAATTCATGTTCAGTAAAGCATAGAGGGGCAAAATAGCCAATACTCTGGATTCAAACTATGTATATGGCCTGCATCGATGCAATGAAGTCTTCTTGATCCAGATGGGGATTCAGGAGAGAGCTATCAGGAAAGGAATATTTATAAAGTAGGAACTATAAAACTCCCAGTGTTAAGTACATAGTTTGAATTCAATTCATATAAAAAATAGCAAATTCATGAAAGTACACCACCATAACAAAAATGCTAAAACAAACATACTACACTCAGACAAAATGAGCTCTCTACCAGTATTTATGGTCACGTACTATGGTCTGACATTGATGTTTCTAACATCATATCACTTTCATTCATTTCAATCTCAAATGTTTCTTCCAATGGGCGACTGGTATCTGTACTTTTCCTTTGATTTGATGTCTCTAATGTCACTATGCCACTTTCATCCACAGTTTGTCTTTCTATGTCAAATTCTCTGAAATCCCAGGGTGGTGAAATTATGTTCTTTAATGTCTTCACTGTGTGTACATCGAAGTCATAACATCTTAATTTGTCTTTGATCTCTGTTCCTGGGAAAACAGACAAACCATTAGTTTATTTCAAATGAACACTCCCAAAAATGTAATCTCAAAGCAACTATCATTCAGAAACTACTATAATTCTCTGCTTTCAGACCATCAAGGAGCTGCTGCTGCTTAATGACTGAAGCTGAATAGAGTTGTTTTGAAAAAATCCAGCAGCCTCCTTTTTCAAAAAAAGCACAATACACGAAGCACAACTCAGATTCAAATGTCTGTTTTGAGAAGTAATTGCCAATTCCCTTCCCAATTCTCCAAGGGGCTTTTTTTCTTGTTTAAGTTACACACAGCTTGGTTTGCATTAATGCATATCACATGGCTGCATGGTTCTTCCAGATGTGTTAAATGACTGCATATGGAGCAAGACAATATTGAGAAGAAACATCTGCAGGAAAAGCACTAGAGCACACAGATGGCTTTTACTTTTAAGGCTTCAGCCTTCTTAACATGCTTGACAGGACATCAGCTGTGTTCACTACAGATAAATCACTAAGTTCAATGAAGCAGAAATCTATAAAAAGAATATAAAAGTTTTTTTGTGGGGAAAAAAACTTTCATAGAGAACTTAATTCTACAGCAATGTAATGTATTACTGTTACGAAGCTCTTTCTTTAAACCACATATAAAGCTGTATTTTTGGAGTCAGAAGAACTTATCCTTTCTCCACAGAGCCAAGTTTTGACAAGGTGAAAATACCTTGCTCTACAACAACATTAGCATTAGTACTCTGATTTCCTAACTCCATACCTCGATCCCTTTGGGATCTAAGATGCCACAAATCAATGTTTTCTATAAAAGAAACCATCAATACCTTTAATGACAAAGTGTTTCCTTGCTTTAGCCTGGTGAGAATTTACTGTCATGATGCTCACAAAAACTAGTGGTCATCTGCAATTGCTGGTTAAGTTCTGACTCACTTAGCCATTAAAAAAAAACCAACAAAAAACCCCAAACAAAAACATCCTCTACTTTCTGAGTTAATTAGGCAGTCTTTCTCGACATAAATAACTCTCCTCTCAAAGGACTCAATGACTTTAAGAGACACATAAGTTAGAGACTTACCAATATAGGCTTCAGAATCACCAATGTACATTTCTATGCAGTGTCCAAGCATCGTGACTGAAAATGTGTCATCCCGCCTGAGACCAAGGGCCTATTAACAAAATAAACCAGTAAAAAGTACTTAGCAGCAAATAAAAACATTTACATCCTAAGTCTGCTCTGGTCCAGTTTGCTGGTTGGTTGTTACATGATGCTATCAGAGCACAGTCTTCACTGTAAAAGCAAAACATTGCACAACCAAAATAACACCATCATATGAACTGGCTGAAGTAGTAAGCAAGGAAATCACAAAAAAAACCCCAGAAAAGCACATATATACAGACAGGAAATCATTCAATGTCACGAGATATAACATATGTTGCTATTTACTTACTGTAAAATTCCTGGGTTGGAAATATTTTAAACTATTTCAGCTGCATGAGAAACTCATGTACATAAAATGTAAACTGCAATTCAAAGTTTGCCAAAGAGGCCATTTTTTTACCTAATCAATAAAATATAGAAGATTAAAAAAAACCCCAAATTAAGATTATAAAATAAACACTAATTTGAAGCCTGGAAAAAAATGCTGGTTCTCTGTTCCAAACCCAAACCAGAGTGGAACAGTAAATAACAGAATCTGGTTACATACCGTGTGAAAATAGTCAATGGCGCTCTCAAAATTGCCCATGAGGCTGTGGATGTAGCCAATGGCAGAGTAAGTGGAAGCATTCTGAGGGATGAGTACTAGAGCCTGGCGATGGTATTCCAGTGCTTCTTCATACTTCCTGTTAGGGTTAAATACAGGAGATCTGTTAGCTTCACAGTGAAAGGTGTTTTTACAGTATCCTGTGGGTATTTTCCTTAGCAAAGTGGAACACAATTGTGCCAGAACTTTAAAATTACTGCTGCACACTCTGCACATAATAGAATGTACAAAAGAGTCATGGATATTGACAATTTTCTTCCTCAGTGTAATTGAGAAATCATTGTTCTCCTTATGTAGCAAAACAGCTGCCTACGGCTAGGTCCCATTTGGAGATCTTAGCTATTTGATATGGTAAATTGCTTTAGATGTTTAATGCTGCTCAGTGTAGCACTGGCTTTCTTTCTGTAGCTTTCATTTGCCTTCCCAAGGGAGAGAAGGAGCAATATGAGACTAAATCACACATCATTCAAACTGAGAAAAGCTCTCTGTGCAGAAATTTCACAACCCTTAAGTGCTCCATACACTGGCACCTTTGTCATTTTGCAACATGCTCTATCAGAGAAGGTTTACACATATCCATGATTTCTATCAAATACCAACCACCCTTTCTTTGAAAATTGTATATTAGACTGATTATTGCATTTATTATTTTATAAAACAAGGATTAAATGTACACTACAACATTATTCTAAGAAATTAAATTTTCACATTTGACATCCTAGTTTCACATTGTTAAAAATAAAGATAGCAATCACCTGTTCACAAGAAATTTTATAATCTATAGTGATAATGAAATTATACAATGAGCAACACATGAAGTTGCTAAGAGGGCACCAAGTAACAATTGAGGCAGGAAAATTACGCAATGTTTGCTTGCTGCACAAACCTTCCACATGATTTCAATTTCATTTTCACTCATAGTATTTACATGTCCAATTGACTACCACTGTATTTTAACATGCTGCTTTCAAATGTTAACCACATGATACTAGACATATATCCAGTAGACATATATCCAGTCAGTTTTTTCATAATAGCCATATTGTGTATTACAGACTCTACTAAATGAGTTACTACAGACTTTTTTAAGATGTCAAAGCATTTGTACAGCTGCCTAAATTCTCAACCTGATTTTCTCAGAAGATGGTTTACAAGGATGCAAAAATATTTTAGCTTTGATTTCTGAACCTGAGCAAATATTAGAAGTTATACAAAGCATGATGTAAGCAGTTAGTAACTTAATGTAGAAACTAAAAAAAGACAAAAGTAATTATAAACAAAACAAGTATTTGAAAAAACCCTGCAATTATACTCATGAACAGATTCCAGATGCAGTGCCTTTTGTTTGATCTTGGCACAAGGAGTAACTATTATACCTCCTTACTTCATAATGAAAATGAAGACTAATTGGCAATTCGAGCACAAAGCAATTACTACCAAAGCCAAAGCAGAAGTACAACTTTCATCTACCATAATCACATTCTCATTAGCAGCTTTGAAACAAAAATTACAGTGTACACCAATTGAGCAATTAAAACCACTAAAAACATTTTAAAAATGCATTGATTGAACAAAAGAAAGCATTGGTTAAAGTAAGATTAAGGTAATAAATGAGAAAATGTCTCTATGTTAAAACTGTTAAAGCTTGTATATGTACTTTGCACTTTTTTATTCATGGAATGGAAATAAGAAATGAAGTATTAAATAGTTTTGTTTAAAAAACATAAAGTAAGACTCCCTTGCTGTGTTATAATGCCACTGAATATTTCGCTTCAGTAAAAAAAAGGAAGTACTAATCCAAGTAATTACTTGGCACAAACCCACCTTTATGTTAATTAAATCAGAGGATGTATTTCAGTATGTGAGGATTGGGACAGTAGTGAGTTAAAATTCACACCCCTACAAGGATCTAAAAGCCTACAACCAATTCCCTATCTAGTAAGAATCAATAGTTAAAGAAAGGCTTTTCCATTAAGTACTTTAACTTTTGTTAAACTGTAATAAATGGGATATAAGGGGTGATTAATGTAGTTATGATCACAAGCTGATGTAGAGAATCTTGTTCTTACAGGGTAATTCTACACTGCTCTCATGTGGTACATAATCTTGATATAAATGAGAGAGAATCACATTTATGCAGCATTACAGAGAAATGTAGCTCCAGTACTCTCTGCTTACTTGAGTTTTCTGCAGACATGTCCTAAGTTGTTCAATAAAGGCTCCCACTTATCAACTGTTACCTGCAAAATAATGCAACAATTCAAATAACTGCAGCTTCCTAGACTGTAACTAAATTTTGTCTACTTTAAAAAAAGAAAAACAACATACAAATAAATAGGGAATTATGTTTATGAACAAGAAAAATATCATGAGCATTTTAAATTCTTAACAAAACACACAAGCTCAAAACATTTATTCAATAACTCATTTTTCTATTTTTTACATTATCCAAAGCCAATTATATTTCTTTAGATGGTCAGTGGTATTAAAACTTGATGCAAACCAAACAAAATTTGTTTTCTACTTAAGGAGAAAAAGTCATGTCAAGTCTCAGCCTAGGAGCACTGAAGACATAGTTTTAAAATCAAATTTATACTGTATTGCTTTTATCTTAAAATAAACACAATATGTTTTGTCACAAGCTATTACAGAATTTGCTGGAGTTTTACAAATTTATGACCTTGCATGTTATTAGAAAAAATACCTCATTTCCAATAGCTTTGATTTTTTCCAGTGCATCAAGGAACCACTTTTCTGCAGTTTTCCAGCTAAGGATTGAAGGGGTGGGGGGAAAGAAAAGTAGGTTAGTGAAGAGTTTTTATCAGCAGTATGAGAAAACTGTATTCAAGAAAGATTTCTATGACATTATTACGTCATATGAGTGCAATTAGATATAAACCCCAGTAATTTACATTTGGCTATGTTTCGCATCGTGGATGTAAGAGCTAACAAGACAAAACTAAAAAAACACCAAACTAAAAATATTGACTAAGCACTTCTTATATAGGTTAGTTTTTTTTCCCAGAATATATTTGGAACCTCCTGAGCTGACAAAATATTTTGCTGTACAAAATTTAATAGCATGTGTACAGACAGATGCCTTTTTAGGCATTCAACTACACAATGACAGGCACATGGAAGATAGTATCAATCTCTGGATGTTCCTCAAGCATTAAATTCTGTCCTTGTTCAATCTTAAACAAGGAAGAACAATACAAAAAGCAAAGGTTTAAGGTGAACACCATCTAAACTAAACAAAAGCCATAGTTCAATATAAGTACTTTAGCAGATACATTGGCACATTACAATTCAGAATAATCCATATTTAAGATAGTATTTGATCATATTTTGCAAGCTTACTCTCCATTTTGAAATGCTACCACTCCAACTTCATGCATAACAAAAGGATCTTCAGGTGCAATGCTTAAAGCTTGGCTGAAAAACCGTTCAGCCAACTTGGAGTTGTTGGTCAAACCATATTCCAGTCCAATATAGAGCATCGGCAAATGACACCTAAAAACCATAAAAGAAAGTGCATGTTTGTTTCTGTATGGTTATCAAAAATGGAGTCACAAACTACAGACATGCCAACTGTTTGCATATGTTCATGTACATGGAAGTAAAAGCTGATTTAAATGGACTACTACCCTAAGGGGAAGTTTAAAAGACTTTACAACTCTGTTTAACAAGAGACTGAACTCCAGTACGTAACTGTAACCTGCTCTGGAATCACATGTATTTTCTCAGTGCTTAAGTTGAGTTCTGATGGTTTTTTTCCCTAATGTCATTCATACATTTAATTTACAAATAGAATATGGAAGAAGTAATCATTAAAAGAATTATGTTTACCAGTACCTACAATCAAATACAGTAGTTTTATATGCAAATGACATGATTAGTTCACGACTCATTTTACAACCCCCTCCCACAGCAAGAGCGAGCTTTTCAAGCTATTATTATACAGCAGTTAATGATCTGGTGTGACAACCATGATTCACAAATTTCAGAAGATGTTCAGGTAGAACTTAGATTACCTATAAATAAAACTTGACTTTAGAACTTCTAAAATCAGAACAGTAATCACAAATAACACAGTTAAATGCACACGGTTAAATTATTGGGGTTTTTTTTCTCCCTTGTTCTCTACCAGATAATTGTTGCAAATGCATTGCTACTATTTAAAGGGATGTGAGTCAATATTCTACACTACTTATGGATTAATTGTAATCTTCCTGAACACAACATTTTGTACATACCCTTTCATGAGCTGTGCAGCTGTGAAGTATGCAGCCATTGCTTGGTCATGCTCACTCTCCACTGCAAATGAATGCCCATATGCTATCCATGCAGGTCCATAGGTTCTCTCCAGTGTGGTAGCTTTGCTAAAACAAGAGCAAGTCACAATCAAACACATCTGAAATTAAGTTTCATCTGCTTCAGATGACTGCTTAGATAGCAATGCTATGCCCCACGGTTAGGTATCTATTAAGATAATTGTCTGTAATGACCAGTGGTAAACAAAGTTCATTTTAAAAGTTCAAACTATTTAGCACTTAGAAGTATGACACATTCTTGTGAATTGATTTTATTATTTTGCTATTGTTCAGAGACAGAAGGAATTATTTGACATTACTTAACATAAACAATTATATAGTAGGTGAATTGAGGAAACTACAGAAAACAGTAGTGACTCAACATATTGCAAAATCCTAGCTATACATTTTGAAATAAATATATTCTATCAAATCCAAGTTAAGAAGCAGGATATGAAAATACCAAATGAACACTTAGGTTGAAGTTTCACCATGTAATTGTGCTAGCCTTGAAGAAGAGGAGTATTTGTCACATCACAGGCCATGCATGAGAGAAAATGTCACTCAAGTCTTGAGCTGAAAACTGCAACCTGAGCATCAAGATTGCAACCTGGAGTCTTTACAGAAAGGTGGGCTTGACAGGAACATTAGAAAGCTGTGTGGATTATTTTCTGAATCTGAAGGCAAGGGCATTCATAACTAAACAGCTCATAACAACTGAGCCCAATCTTTTCTTAAAAGCTTCTGACATGGAGATAGTACACGTTCCATAAGTATTCTATCACGCTGCTTAACTATCCTTAAAAACTTATTTTTTCCTAACATATAATCTAAATTTTGTCTGTCACAGTTAAACTCATTATTTCTCATCACAGATCCTAGAGAATGGTTTGTTCTCTGTCTTCTGGGACAAAACTTTACATACTCAAACATTTGCATCTTGCCACCCATGACAGTAATGAAAGGTATGTGGGTATTTGACTGTCTCCAAGTTTCTTCTCTGAAAACCACTGTTGTAGCCCACTGTTATCCCTAGCCTTGTTAGCTTTACACTATCATTCTTCTCCAAGAAACTTAAGCATCTTTTTACTATTTCACTTTTAGCAGACCTCTTTTCCCTTTTACCAGAACTACTCTGAATTTTGATACGTTTGATTTGTGGTTTTTTGTTTTGTTTGTTTTTCCCTTCAACACATCTATAGATCCTTTCTTGCTGGCTAGGGAAGCTTGTACATTTAAAGATGTTTTTTATTTCAGCCCCAAAACCAAATATATCACTCAGGACAACTTCTTGAAGATTTTCACAGTGCTACTTTTAAGGAATTTAAACATTTTACTCATAATAACCAAGCATTTAAAAAGTCTAAATGATTAATCCATCTTTACATATATTGTCTATAAAAGTCTCAGGACAAATCAGTCTTACAGGTTGATTTATGCCTTCCCAGTTTAAGCTTACAGCACCAAAACAAATTCCCAACTTCACAGCAAGGTCCTGCTCCCCAGTGCTGATATTCAGTACCCATACAGAAGACCTACAGGAAACAGCATTGACCAAACCTAAAAAGCCCACAGCTGCTTGTGCACAGAAAGAACTGGATAGCCAAATGTCAGAATTTTCTATATAATTCTTCCCTTTCAGATATGACACCTGAATCTGGGAGAATGCCTGAGTGTTCCTCAACTAAGAACTGAGGCCTGATCAGCTACAGCTGTAGTTAGCTCAGCAGCATGAGCAACTGCAGGGACCACACCTGCCCAGAACAGGAAGGTGACTGCCTAGAGAGATACCACTAAAGTCTTCCTCACTTTTAAATTATCTCTATGGATGAGGTCTAAATTGCTATACCAAAAAGAGGGAGGCAACAAAAGGAGTATTTAAGTAGCAACCAGTTTATTAAGGCTTCTGTTTATGAGCTTACTAACAATCATGAACATTAAATGTTTACTTAGCAAGTGAGCAACAGATTCACTAAGGAAAACAGAAAAAAAGTTACCTGAGATATCTTCTAGCATGTTCATTTTTGTGGCCAACCATGAGGTAATAGCATCCTACTGCAAACCATGACACCTACACATTAAAATCAAAATAGAATATTATTAGATATATCACACTCATTTCAGTGAAGCATCAAAAGAGTGGAAGACAATAATTAGAGAAGTTAGGAACACTTTCACTGAAATCACAGTCAGCTCTTCAAATTACTTGGTATTACAGACAAGCTAGAACTGCTGGCATGTACCTTTCTAACTGGGGCTTATTCAGCCTCATGAAGAAAGAGCTAAGTGGAAAGCTTATTGCTGTCCTCAGTTATTTAATGGTAGGGAATACATGACAGAGGCAGACTCTTTTCAGGGGTGCAGTGATAGGATGGGAAGTAATGGGTACAAGATGCAACACAGAAAATTAAGATCAAGTCAAAGAAAAGCAATTTTCACTGTGAAGGTGATCAAACACTGGAAAAGATTACTCAGAGACATGTAGACATTTATTACTGTAGCATTTGTTTTAAATTATTAATCAAAGTAAGTAACTCGCACTGAATACCTTTTACAGGTACTTAATTTTATAAAAACAACTTTGCTTTAAGGAAATTACAATGCAAAGAAAATAAAAGGAGTGAACCATTTTTACAAGCTTCATCCAGAAACAGATTTTGAATTCTGTAGCTCAAACTAATACATTACAATTTTTATGTGCTTTCACCTAAAAAAGAAACTGCCTGGCAACAAAAGCTTAGAACAACTTACAGGATTATTTGGGTACAAGTCCACCAGTTTGTGAGAAAGATAGAAAAGCTCTACATAGTGGGAAGAAACAAGAAGATAAAATTAAAACATGCTAAAACATTTAGATGTTTCAAGTATTTTAGCTTTCCATACAAAATGTACAGAACATCTAACATTATTAATCCACAAGTGAACAAAATGTTTTCTTTTAGTGGTAATGCTTCAAACTGCCTCAAAATAGATTCAGTTTTGCAATTAGCTAAAGAAAACCCAACCAAAACAACCCATAAGTCTTCACAGCACACAAATAAGCAGCTATATTTCCCACCCTTTAAGAATTCTGCAACAACTTAGGTCATTAACATACATTAAAATAAATGCCAGTAGTATTACACTTGAATGTACCTTGTCAAGGTAAAACACTATTCAACTTCCTACATCTAAAAGGTATAACATACTGGCTAGATCCATTTCAAAGTAGAGTCCTGTGCATTAATATGCTGAAAATAGGACAAAAGCAAATAAATTATTATATTGTTTGGAATAATTCCAAGTGATTACTTTTTAGTAAAAATAATAATTCTAGTTACTGGAATAATTTACTACAGATTTTATAATAATAGCAGCAGTAATCAGCTACAGGATAACAATGCAATTTCAAATGTAAAGTTTCTATTTCTTCAGAGTGCAGTGCTTTTAAACCAATGAGATTGTCCTGGAGCACTTTGTATCCACTCTCAGCTCCAGAAAAAACAAATATTAAAACTGGCTTACAAAATACTAGTTTATGTACATAATGCTTCTCAAGGCAGATTTAGAAGAAAAATCAGAGTACTGGCCCTATTTTCAGAGGTACTTAACCGTAAAATAACTGGGAAGTACATTCACTAACCACCAAGAAGTACCAGTACACCTAATGACCTATTTGTGTACATATAATGCACCATCACAAGAGACTGCACAGCATATGAGCTCCTTATTCTACTTTCCAATTGATTTTAAAGACATTCAAGTTGCTCACTTGATTATATTGCAGTCTGGAATGAGAAAAAGCTGCCCAAGGTACAAGTAAGCTACTACTGTAATTCCAGTGAAGGTGTTACATGATTATTCATTTGTTTGAACTAAAGAGAGGCCTTCACAGCAGCAAAGGCAAGGAGAGTCTAGAATTTTTTCTATCACAGAATAAGCATGTCCACCTAAGCATACATAACTGCTGAAGAGTTCTTTCTACTTTAATTTATTATATTTTATTGTTGAGCAGAAAAAGTACAGCCAGATACTGTACAAAGATCACCTGGAAACAGAAATCACAATGACAGGGATGAGGCAGTGTAGCTCCCTGGCCTCCTGGCTACACAGTCCAGTGGTTAAAAGACAGCAACACTCATGATCACGAGCTCTTTGCACAACTACTTCCCCTTAACCCTCAATCCTGCTGTCAGCTCTGAAATTCCCTTTTTTACCAGCTACCACTGTTTTCTTGAAACAGCAAGTAGGAGGAAAAATACATGTAATTTTTCAAATGGTGTATAAGGGGGTTTCTTGGCATCTTTAATTCTTTATTAAAATTGGGGCTTTGCAGCCATCTGTTGAATCGTATTAAATGCTGTGTTCCTTACCATTTGCTTTGTTAAGCTCCACAAGTGTCCCTATATGTACAGGTAAACAATTTGCATGGAAGGGATCTTTTTCCATCACTCTAAAAAAAAAAATTAAAAAAAAACTGTAATGCACATTTCAAAAACTTTAATGTGTTAAAAGCAAACTGCTTTTATAGCATGTAATGTTCCAGTTAATTACCACTTTAGGCACTAGAAAACTATTTGTGACTAAAAGATAACTATTGACAGCATAATAAAGGCTCTCTATAGACCAGGAATATAACAGTTAATTTAGCTTAGCAAAAGAGGATAACAGAAAATTCTGACAAGCTGAATATACAATTAGAAAATCAGAATAAAATGCTCTTTTGTTTTGCAGGTCACTTCAAATTTAACCCGCAGACAGCAAACAACAACATTTCTGTTCATCTTTTCCATACATTTGACAGCAACTTTCAAGCAATAGTCCTCAACTTCCTGAGGTTAACACCAGGCAGTATGCCTTAGGAGTCTCATTTAGCTCAGCTGTAAAATTTTGTTTCCTGTGGCATTCAGAAACACATCCATGAGTCCAGATCTACAGTAGCTGAGAAGCAAACCATGGCAGCATTCTGACCCCTCTGACAACCGAGCAGCAGCGCACGCCTGGGCTACGGAACAACCGATACACGATACTCAGCCATCCAAATTAGAAATAACATGCTAGCTTTTTAAATTAATAATATCTTTTGATCATTATCAATAACATTGTAACTGTTAATTGAGCAGAGAAATCAAACTTCCTAACTAACCAACTCATTCAAACCAGTTCGTTCTAAAGGCCAAACAAGAGGTAGGTAGGGAGCATGCAAAATTGAAGGTACCAGGAAAAGGAAGAGGATGGATGAAGGGAAGTGCAGCACAGTGCTGATTAAGCAGAGTTTTACCTTGGATACTTCTTCTGTGTATTATAAAAATACCACGTCTTGCCAGACACAAACTGCACATTTAAAATATCTGAGACATATATGACATATATATTGCAATACATATCAAATAGTTATGTATGTTTACCCATTGAACAACAATATTTGCTGTAAATCCAGGCATAATTATTACATACCACCATATGAGAAAAAAATCTGAAAGTTGCTTTGTGCACTTACACTGAAGTAAGCTTGTAACACATTTTGAAGTCACAGTTGTAATAATGTCTTTCTGCTAAGGATACTACCACATCCAGGTTTTCCTGAAGACCATCTACTGATTCAGGAATCAGTGTTTCACTGGGTTTATTATACTGAAAGACAAAAAAAAAACCAACCAATTGAAACAAAAACTAAGCTAAAATCAGACAGTAAAAGTATTAATATTTTTAGTCCTAAAAAAATATTTAAGAAGCATTAAAGTTCTCAAAAGTTTTATTTTTAAACTCAAAGTCCATCAAACCTGTATTTGGTAAAATGCTTCTTTAAAATGTACTTAAAAGCTCATTTAGAACACACAAAATGCTTGCCATAGTCAATATCTTTCGTGTAGGCTGCAGAAATCAAAATTGAGCAATATGTATTTTTAGTGTTCTCACCTTATCTTTGGATAAAAATAGTCTGGAATGATGTTGTTGTAGCCTAGTATTTTCAGGTAACTGACATTTTGTCTACATTATTAACATTCTTTTTCCCCACCTAGAAGTTTCTTAATAAATAATTTTTCAAAAACATAAAGCAGAATTTCAAGTTGTCACCACACCAGAAAACAATTACCAGAAAACTGTTACACTACTGCATAAAGTGAGATGTACTGCATCAAAAATTTTAAAAATTACAAAGCCCACATTTATTTCAATGTTCAGAATAAATGGGATCCAAGAAAATTTACACCCAAAGTCAATACTTTCAATCAATTCTCCAGCTTTTTAGTCAATTTTTGGACTTACCTTTTTCAATTTATTCTCAAATAAAAAGTGAAGCAATTCCTGTTCTTCTTCTGTACATTGTCTATTAAGAGGTAGAGATTCAAGAAGTTCTTTTTCTATATGAATTAAAAAACATTGACGTGGTTATACTACAGAAGAAACAGCAAGATCCAACATTTCAGAACTTAGAGAGGCAAAGGATTTTATGATGGTCATCCCAACTGCAAGGACTATAACAGCACAGATACACTGAAACAGATAATACTACTAATTTTGGAAGTTAAGGATTGATTAGTTATTCCTTCTACACTCTAAAATAAAATTTAATAAAGATGAAGTAACACATCATTATTTTTATTTACTCCACATGTCAAATTTCATCACTTCAAATGCTCTATTAACCAATGCCTAATGTAACTAAGCAAACCCCAGGAGGGTTTCACTGGTTCAAAGCCTGTGAAATTGAGAACACGTGAAAAAACTTTGTTTGGGCTGGGCAGAGCAGAAGAGCTTCAAGAGCTAACAAGCAGGACAGCTGGGTTACTTTGTTTCTTTCAACTCTTAGCACTGCAGGACCAAAAAATAAAAGTTCAAATGCAAATTTGCGCAAATCGTAATTTTCACTCATTTTACACATTTTCTATTCTTAACATTTTTGAAGTCTGTTACTTGTTGTATTGCCTTAATTTTTATCTAGGAAAACACATATTGAGAAAGCAGGTAATTTTTCCTTGTATTTGAGACAAATACTTCTCTCCAGACCTTCTTGTGCTGTCAGCATATGGTGTGATGTTAAAAGATCAAATGCTTCAAAGCAGTAAACATCAAGCTTCAAGGCCTCTTTGTAGCTGTAAGTTGCCAGGGTTCTATTATCCAAAGCATCATAGATCTTCCCTCGCAAAAGGCATATAGAGCTCTTGATCTGGTGGAAAAGCAGGACTGGAGGTCAAAGACTGAATCAGTGTTTGCAATGTAGTTTGGAGCACAAATCAAATGTGCTCCCTGGAAAGTAAAAAGTATTCCATGCATGATAGAACCTGGTTTTCTAGTGCTGTCTTTAAATAAAAAGTTGTCTCTACTACCTCAAAAAAAATCCAAAGAATGCTCTGCCAGGTTACCTACTGCCAAACAAACATATGGTCGAAATAAACAAGTAATATAATAATAAACAAGCTGAGTTGTAACCTAATTATACTAAATTCCCTTCATATTCAGCATAGAGAAACTGTCACTTCCCAAGACAATACACTTCTTTGCTGACCATTAAACCACATATTTCATGCAAGACAAGAACGACCACAGTAGAGATGAAAAAGACTAAGTCAATGGACTCAAGTGTTCTGAACAGAAAAATATATCCTTATTTTCAATCCAAAACATAGATATTCCAGAAAAGAAAACAGTGAACGACCATAATTACCAGTTGTGCTCCAATGTTTATTAACTAACATGTTCTTTCAAAATTCCCTAGATGGGTATTCAATTCAATCAGAAGGCCACAAAAGTGTCAGCAAAAGAGAAAGTTAACACAGTACTCAGCTCTATCATCAGACTAAACAGTCCTTTAATCCCATTATACCAGCATTCAAAATCAGTTCACATCAACAATGTAACCCACTTTGCTACTTCAGTCTTACAGGGAAAATGCTGTCTGTCAATCACCTACACTGTAATTTCAGCTCATAAATTTTGGCTTGTACCTCTGAAACTAAAGACTCTTCACAGACCCTTCAGCCTACACGTGGTACCAATCTCTTTAAACTGTGTGTCTACACAGAATTTTTTCACTGAGCTTCAAAAACTTCACCTTCACCTCACATAATTTTCACAAATGTGACTAAAGAATATACCACTGAGAACAACACTTGAGTGATTATGAAGTATTTAATTAAAAATAACTGGAGGAGAAAAAATCTTGCTTTGTTATCTCAGAACCTGCAGCCCAATTGAAAGAAATGTTAGCATCCATTATCAAGACAGAGCTAAAAGACTGTAAAAAACAATGCTAGATCATGAAGTTCCTGCAAAGTGTCAGCAAATAATTTACAAGAAGCTGTTGAAAAGCACTGTTTATTTTTGCATACCGAGTTATTTTCATACAGCTGAGCTAACACACAACTTGTGACTGAAAGAAGAACGATTCAGCATTTCTGAAAATTATGTTATCTGAAAAATAAAGCTTTAATGTAGTTTCAGATTTATAGAGCTGTGAAATCACTTTCTGACTTCACACTTTTTTTTTCTACAAAAATATTTGTGAAAATAATGTCACTTACAGAGGACTGTGACATCTCCCAATCTGTGGTAGAATCTTTCAACCCACTTTCATCCTTCAAGTACTTTTCAAAAAGTCGTTTGTTGATTGGCTCCTCCATATCGAGAATATCCAAGGCCTGTTGATGCTCTTTTGCAGCATACTAACCAAACATGTGCATGTAAAAGACAAGGTTTTGAAAAATCTGTACATAAAGCACCAATAAACACAGCATCATCTTTCAAAAGCATAGGTTATAACAACCAGTGTTTATCAGCAGGTTTTTCATGCATGCATTTTCTTATTTGGTCATATGTCATTTTATAATTGCAGTTAGCTCTTTTACTGGTCATCTATAATACGCAAAAATTATAAAATTATAAAAAAATGCAAAAACTATAAAATAAGAATGTACAGAAAAATCTATTATTCAGCATTATGCAATCAGAGAAACAGGTATGATTCCAAAAATAGTTAACACAGGGTTTAATAAAATACAATCATTATATTCTATAAGCAGCACATTACTCTATTTCAAATTTCTGTATTTCATCTACCAATTGATTCAGTTGTGTCTCTGAAAGCACTGCATTTTACTTTTTATGTATGACATTTCATACAGAAGTATAAAGCTGCTAACTATAGTTATACAACCATAAATCACATCTCCTTTGGTCAGATTATAACCAACCAAATAAAAGTGTAAACATGAAGACATGAGACAAAAATGGTTCATATTCTTTCTCCACAAAATGTTAGAGGAGTGTTTCCTGGAAAAGAAGGTCAGTTGGATTTCTTCAGAGTAGTGCCACAATGGATACTCCAGTGACCCAACTGAAAGTTAAAGAATGAAATCAACTGTCAGAAAATTTAAACCTGCTGTTCCAAAGAACATAAATATCTACACTGCCTATCAGGTACCTAATCATCCCAAGATGTGTCTTTTATTTAGTTTAGTTTGTTTCCAGTAGGGGTTAAATATGTACTCACATGACATCTAGCTGCAAGGTAGCGACATGCCTCATACAACTGAAAGAGAAATTTCATACACATTAGTTATAAAGAGAGAACATCTTTGCTTACACTGCCAGACTCCATTTTGCTCTCTCCTTTTTCAGTTCTATGGCTTCTTCACCCCTTTCACCACCAAAAGTCCTTCCTGACCAAGCCTGTAACACTTTCTCTACTACTAAACTCTGAAAGGACACTTAGTTCACTCCTGCCTTTACCACTCATTATCAGAGTGGAAGGAAAATTGAAACAACTACATCTGAAGTGAAAATCCACCTTCTTATACCTGCTGCAGTTACATCCTTGAACCCCTTCTCTTTTCTGTGACCCCATCCGGGGACACCACTTTGAACCTGACCGATTGAACACAGGGCCTTATAAACTACATCATGCAGCTTTCTTAATTACTTTTCTTATAAACATAATCCTGTGATGGTGAAGAAGTCACTGTGGTTAGCAGCAGAGCCTTAAAAGACGGGTAACAGTAGAGTGTCTTTGACTAAAATGCCTTACCTTATCCAACTTCCGCGATCGAAGGGCGTGTGCTGCCCTATGATACTGAGCTGTTAGATAAAGACATTGGGCCAACCAGTAGATGTCTTGTGGTTCCTCTAAAAAGAGCAAATTGTAAATCATTGCTTTACAACATATCTTCAAACACTTAAATACAGAATGTTCACTTTTGCTTCACTCGAGAAGTATCTTCCCCCTGCTCTAGCATCCTACTGAGTTACAAAGTTTTATTTATAAATCATGTAGAGAGAACTTACAATATCTATCAGTGAGAGATTACAATGAAAAGATAATCAGATTTTAACTTTAATGACGTCAGATAGTGCACTGGACAGTGAGTACAAAGAACGCCATAACAGAGGTGTATCATGAGGAGGAGACAACAATGATACAGATTTACAAAGCAGCAGTTGCAGCTTACCCTGCTCTTGGACATAGGGCAGAAAAAAACAACCCATAAATGTCTCTCTCAGTAAAGAGATCAGTGGGAACCTAACTACAGTGAAAGCAGGAGACTTCCATAGTTTGCAATTGTAATTTTAGAAGTACAGATTAGTACCCTCCTACCCTACTGGCAACCAAAGCCTTTGTGGGATCAAGCCCCTGGAATCACTTTAAGAAGGGTAAGTGCTGGTGGCCGTAGGCAGACACAGGCAATCAGCGTCAACTCCCTCTGTAAACCAACATTGTGCTTGTCACCCAGGGCAACTGTGAGTCCTGTGGGAAACCACCATGGTCTCTTGTTGCTCTTGTTTTTTAATTTTTGTTTCTTAAGGAAAGCAAGGTTTGGTCAAACATGAATTTTAACACGAAGTTCAAAAGGGAAGGAAGATGAGCTCTGCTCTATTTAGGAGAACAGCATTCCAAAGATCACAAAAAAGCACTTACACCAAACTCAAAATGTTAACGTTTAGCCAAACAGCACTAAACCCCCACCAAAACAGAGCACTATCAGATAGAGGTTAATAAAATACAATACAAAAAGCAACCACTTACCATGAGACAGTGAAGCTACTTTGTCAGCCCAAAACAGGGCACTTTGATACTGTTGCTGTAAGAGCATGACAGAAATAATTAGTATTTCTTTGGGGTTAGCTTTTTTGGATAATTTTGAAATACATTGTACATCAGTCAGATTTAACATCTTGTGCATGTAGTCTCTAATGAATGGTGATTCACATTTCAGATCTTTGGAACTTAAAAATATAGTTTAAAAGGGCCAATACTGTAACCTCCAAGGGATATCCAAAAGTAATGTGGAGTTGTTCATTTATCTTCAATAAAATGCAGGTATCTTTGACCAAAAGTTATGTGCTGAGTAAGTATGGCAATGGGCCATTAGTTGATTTGCCATCACTGAAAAAGTAGGAAGAATCCCCTCCTCCAGTTAAAAAAAATGCTACATTTTAGAAGAAAGAGAATACTATATATAAAAAACAGCACATAAATTATTTCAGGCAACTTCAGCAGCACCATCTCCAATCAAGACATTTTCCTTCTCCAGTCAAGATGCTTCAACCTCACATAAATCCATAGCCCCGGCATGAATTTCCCCTTATTCTTGGATACAGTTTCACTCTTGAGACTCCAGTTTGGCAGAAGTGAGTGAAATAGGTAAGAGTGGTGGCAACCAGAGGTCAGACAGAAGCAGAATTTGCAGGTATATTCCACTAACCCAGCTAAAGCTGCCACCAGATTTGGGGTGCCAGGCAAAATCTCACAGAATTGGCTGGGATTATCTCCTGAGAAGATCACCAGGTATTATCGTGGTTCCTTTTTATCCCACTCCATGCAATGAGGCCTAATATGATTCCCAGGATATGCTGGACATTTAACAAAAACCCTGCCATTGCAAGGATTTCTAAGACTTTACAGGAGCTTGTAGTAAGGGGACGAGGGGGAATGGATACAAACTGAAAAAGAGAGAAGGTTTAGATTAGATGTTAGGAGGAAGTTCTTTGCTGTGAGGGTGGTGAGGCACTGGAACAGGTTGCCCAGATAAACTGTGGATGCCCCATCCCTGGAGGTGTTCAAGGCCAGATTGGAGGAGGCTCTGAGCAGCCTGGTCCAGTGGAAGGTGTCCCTGCGCCTCGCAGGGAGGTTGGAGCTGGATGGTCTTTATGGTCCCTTTCAACCCAAACCATTCTGTGATTCTCTGAACACTAAGAAAGCCTTGATGGCTCCTGTCCTCTCCTGCACCACTGGAGTTGTGGAGTTTGTTCAGAACCTCAGAGACTGGTTTATGCTCTTGGAGTAGAGGTCTGGCAGTCTTTTCTGAAATGCTCACACTGATGGTATCCAAGTCCTCATAAAGCACTACGCTCCATGACCTAAGCGATCTCTTCTAGCATGTGTTCCCACATTTCCTACTTGATGGGGATTAAGAATGCCCAGCAAATTTGTCAAGAGAATAGTTTGCTTTCAATCTGCACTCCCAAGGGGGAAAAAAATCCACAAAAACCCACAAACCAACCCCACACACATTTAGTAGCTGTCTACAAGAAAAGAGATTTAAATAATTCTCTCAACACCACAAAAGAAAAGTATAATCCAGGCCTGCAAGGCACTGCGTGACTTCTGTTGGGCAGTTTTACAGTACTATAGGATGACACACTATTACACAAAAAAGCAACCTCATGTTTCTCCTAATGCCCCTTCCTCAGAAGTGCACAGCTGTCTATACAGCTGTGTGGCAAAGCAGCTTGGTGAAACAGTTTAACTCAAATGACAACAGCAAACCTAACCAATCAAACCCACCAAATCAGCTTAGGTCCCTAATCAGCCTTTCAGCCAGACTTGCTGGCCACACAGAGGAATGTCTTTGCTGATTTAAGGGGCGTGCTTTTCTCAGCAGCGATGCCTGCACCAAATCTGAACTGGAAGGAGAGCAGAACAGTTTGATGCTACATTTAATCTAATTTATTAATGTATTTTTCCTCTTGTGTCTTTTATTTTTCTTTTTTGCCCTGCAGCAACATAATTGCTGAATCCACCAAAAAATGAAAACAACCCTGCCCTCCTAAGAGCCGTCTGCAGCATTGCAGGAGTGTGATGAGCAGCTTTAATCACCAGGTAGAGAATCACAGAATGGTCTGAGTCAAAAAGATTAAAGATTGCCTAGTTCCAACCTGCCATGGGCAGGAACACCTTCCACCGGACCAGGCTGCTCAAAGCTTCATCCAACCAGGCCTTGAACACTTCCAGGGATGGGGCATCCACAGCTTCTCTGGGCAACCTGTTCCAAGTTCTATCCCCACCACCCTCACAGTAAAGGATTTCTTCTTAATATCTAATCTAAACCTAACCTCTCCTAGTTAGAACCAATTCCTCCTTGTAATGATCATAGAATCATAAAGGTTGGAAAAGACATCCAAGATAATCAAGTCCGACCTTTGTCAGAACCCACCATATCCACTAAACCATATCACCAAGTGCCATGTCCACTTCCAGGAAGGCTGACTCCGCCACTTCCCCAGGAAGTCGGTTCCAATGCCTAATCACTCTTTCAGCGAAGAGATTTTTTTTTGTCCTGATGTCCAACCTGAACCTATCCTGGTGCAATTGAGGCCGTTTCCCCCTGCCTCAGGTAAGCACGGCCCAGCTTGCACAACCCGAGAAGGCGGGATCCTGCAAATACGCCTTCGCTACACAGCAGCCCCACAGCGGCTCCCCTCCTCCTTCTCCACATGAGGGAGAAACCAGGAAAACCCACCGGGAGGGCCCGGCTCCCACAGAGAGACCGCACAGGCGGCGCTTCCGGCCCGCCGCACCCCTCGCTTACCGCCGCTCCTTGCCCTTCCAGGGAAAGCGGGGCATAATTACAAAATTACGCCCTCTCCGCCGTTGCAGAGGCCGGCACCGCTGCCCGCCCCGCCCTGGCCTCCCTCACTGCGGGAGCCACGCCGAGAGCGGTTTTTCCTCGGGGAGAACGCGGGGGCCTGCCGCCCGTTCCCCAGCAGCCCCCGCTGGGCGCTCACCTGGTCGATGTAGTGGCGCACTCGCTTCCTGAGCCGCTCCAGGTTCATCCTCGCTCCCGCGCCCTCCTGGATCCCGGAGCCGCCGAGGGACCGCGGGCCGCCCGCCGGTGCAGCGCCCAAACCCGCCCCCCGCCTTCTCTCCCTCCCTCCCGGAAACAGCGCCCCGAGCACGGCGTTCCGGGAGCGGCCGCTGGGGACGTCCTCCCGCGCGGGCCCCTGCCTCCACACGCCCCTAAACAAACATATCCTGCGACTTTTCTCTGCCGTCCATACCCCGAGAAATTTGTGCTGAGGGGCTTCTTCACAGTGTCGAAGTGAAAGATTGTCCGTGGAATTTGGCCCGAGGGAATGGCCTGAAGTTGTGCCAGGGGAGGTTTAGGTTGGATATCAGGAAAAGGTTCTTCACCCAGAGGGTGGCTGGGCACTGGAACAGGCTGCCCAGGGAAGTGGTCACAGCACCAAGCCTGACAGAGTTCAAGGGGTGTTTGGACAACGCTCTCGGGCACAGGGTGTGACTCTTGGGGAAGGTGCTGTGCAGGGCCGGGACTTGGACTCGATGATCGTTGTGGGTCCCTTGCAGCTCAGCACGCCCTGCGATTGTCTCTGCCAGGGCTCCCATAGAGATCCGTTGCCCTGAGAGCCCCCTTTGGCTGCTGCAGCCTTGGGGTGAAAATGTTCCCTCAGGACTTTGCAGGGATGGTGGATAGTGTGTCAGGAAGTTCTCTATGAGTCCTGCATCTCTCAGGCATTTTTGGTATCACACAGATCAGGGAATCATCTACTAGGACACTGCTGAACCATGTCAGCTTTCACTACTGAAACTCAAGTTATGTGAACCATTAAAATGCCAGATTTGTAGTAATTCAGGTGTTGCCCAATACATCTTGGAGTGGGTATGCCTGGGACAAGAAGAAGAATCACATGTGTTTGCTTTGATGGAGAAGGAAGACTCGTGTCACGGTTACAGTGTGGAGAAGGCCACAAAGGTGGTAGCTCGTCACAAGCAAAGTCTCCATTTGAGGAAAATGGATCCATGTGCCCTCTCTTGAATTATTTGCAGTTGCTGCACTTTGATGTAAAACTGTTTGATTTCAGTGATTTCCTCCAGTTATTAGTTAGGTCAGCTTTTCACCTCACACTGTGTCACCTTTTGGGAGCCAATTCTTCTCTGAATTGGCCATTGAGTGTGTGTGCTGCAGATGGCAGATACTTGTTTTGTGCCTGCTGTAAAGCATACATTTATTTGGGTTTTTTTACTCAACGGCATTTGTAAGTCTGCTACTTTTTCATATTTTGGTAACCAGCATCTTGGAAACAGCAAAATCCTCGTTCATCTCTTCATTAGATCACATGATGAAGAAACTAATCCATGTGACAGTGGTTTCCTTGGATCCAACAGTCCTAGCTTGTGAGGGTTATTATCATGTTCAACTTCCCTAAAGACACCTTCTGGGTGTACAAATACCTTCCATGGCAGGATGCAATCAAGCTTTTTTATCTTCAGTTCTCAGAAACTTGTGGCTTATTGTGAGTGCTACCATTCCACTTATTGCATGTGTTGGTTTAAAATCCTCTTTGAAATCAGTATGGAAATAACAGCATATGTATTCATCAGCTTGTGGGTCTTCCTGTGTACAATAAAAGATGTTTGAGTGAGATTTTGATAACATTTAGAAACTGCTGAGTGGTAGAACCCATGATTAGCCCATGATAGATGCCTATGTGGCACATTTCCTTCTTAGGCCAGGTGTAATAACAACTCACCAGAGATCAGTGGCTTCTATTCAGTGTGAGACATCGGGGCAGCAAACTGCAGTAATTCAGAGAGAATAAGATGAATTTAAAAATCATAGAATCATAGAACGGTTTGGGTTGGAAAGGACCTCCAAAGATCATCCAGCTCTAACCCTCCTGCTGAGGGCAGGGATGCTTTCCACTAGACCAGGTTGCTCAAAGCCCCATCCAGCCTGAGCTCAAATGTTTCCAGGCATGAAGCATCCACAGCTTCTCTGGGCAACCTGTTCCTGTGCCTCACCACCCTCATCATAAAATGTATCTTCCTTATATCTAGTCTGAATCTACCCCCTTTTAGCTTGAATATCTCAGTGGAGAAACTGAGTTTGAAACTTAATGAAATGCAGAACAAAAAAGTGAAATAAAATATGAAAATGAGGAGTTGGTGCTAACCACTAAGATAGACGTCTTGGCTGGGGAAAAAAAAAAGATGCACAGGAAGTGTGGGGGTTGGAAGAGAAGAAAACGCTCTTGTTGAGGATGGGTGGTGGTTAAGAACAGCCATGGTCACTGGGAGCTGCTCTGAAGCACAGAGAGGACCTGTCATCTATAGGATCTTGGAGTGGTCCAGGGAACGCTTTATGGACGTGAGGAAGCAGGTACAGAAATGCACACAGGGAGTGTTATTTCTCCATTAGCATGTATCTAGTTCTTACATTGTTGAAGCAGAGTACATCATCTCATATTGCTCCCTAGCATGTGTTATGTGCTGCTTTTTCATGTTTTCCTGAAAATTTAGCTCATTTGAGGGAGCTGTTTCTGGGGCTGGAGCTTAGAGGAATGGTTGCTTAAGCTATGCTGTGGGGCTACAGCAGTGCAGCTCCAGTGGCTCTGCTCAGGTGGGCTCCAGTCCCATTTCTTCAGCAGGAAGCTGGTTTGAAATCAGCACTCATGAAGTAGCTGGTCATTCATAGAAAGCACCCTTATGGACAGACTCATAGTTTTGCTCCTTCACTGGGAGTTATGTAGGCATGTGGGCAAATAGATGGGGCTGACACATCGTGTTGTGAACAGCAAGATCTTTGTGAACTGGTGGTTGAGGATTAAAAATTATTTTAGGTGTGAACTGGGGAAATTTTGAATGTTATGTAGTTTCAAATAATACGTAAGTTTCTCTTTCAGATTCAAAACTAGTAGAGAGCAAAACTACTCTGATGGTTAAGTGGTGTAGATGTACCTATTGCTTTGCCTAATAGTACTGTTAACAGTGGGTATGGAGAGGGTATGGAGAGTCAGTTAAAACAAACTGATTTACTAATTTGCACTGAAGTATCTTAAATCTTGAGAGGAAGTGGAGAGCTCCACAGTCATATTAAGACTTTTTCACTTTGTGGAAGTTCCTGTGTTTTTATCTCCTTTTATCTCTTTTTTATCTCTTCTTTATATCTTCTTTTATCTCTTGTTTTTATCTCTTCTTTCTTTTGTTCTAAAAATACCTGTAGACATGATAGGTGCTGGTGCTATCACGTAGCTTCCTCCTGCTGCTTTTAAATTACTGTTTCTGAGTCAGTTTGATGCTTGTGCATGTTTCATAAAATCACAGAACAGTTCAGGTTGGAGAGGACTTATAAGATCGTCTAGTTCCAACCTCCCTGCCACAGCTAGGGCGACCTTCCACCACACCAGGTAAACCTGATCAACTAAAAGTGAGTGTGTTGGCTTTCAGTTTGTACATGAAAAAAGTCTTCTTTGATATTGGAAAAGTGTCCTCATTTCTGTCTTGAGTACTGTAACTGAAGTGAGGCCTCTGAAATGGAGATGTGTGTTGAGGTGGGAGAAGTTCCTTCTGAAATAGCCCAGGAGCAGCTGTCAGTCTTTCTGGGAAAGTTTCAGAGATGGCCCCTAACTCAGCTGTTTTGTTCAGGTAAGTGCAAAAAATGAGTGACCTTCTACTGCCCTCATTCTGAAGTTTTTCTTCTTCATCCCTGCCACCCCAAACCCATGCAGGCTCCTGTTTCCAATGTTGTGTGTAAGTACTGCAGACCTGCCAAGGGGCAGCCCTTGGCAATCCCCACTTTATAGAGGCAGAATATCTGAAGTGCTCCCATGGGATGTGACTCTCCCTCAGCTGCCTGCAGCATAGCTGAACTTGGAAAAAGGTATTATTTTGATTTTCAGTGGGTCTAAAAAAGATGAATGGGGAAATGGACTGAACTTGATCAACTGAGAACATCTGTGGCATGCGTGGAAGGGGAGAAGGATGGAAAGCAAAGCAGTTGGCTTTGTCTTGTCTCCTACCAGCATTCTTCAGTTATGTTACAGAAATCTTGCCTTTTCATACAGAAATTGTGTCATCTCTTCTAGGCTTATTAGCATGACATTTCTGTACCTGATCTATTATTTGATTGCTCACGATGAACTGCATGAGCTGTCAAAAACACAATCTGCAATTAAAGTGAGGTCTTTATTTAAATTTCCTCCTCTTATTTTAGCTTGACTTATACAACTGTTGTAAATCAGGCCTGCCTCTTCCAAACATCTTTCATGCCATTAGTCACTGTCAAGAAAGTTTGACAGGCCTCCAATTGCAGAGTTAGTTTCTTCAAGTTTTGTGGAAATCAGTGTCAAGATGAGAGAGACATGGACAGACTAGTTCCCCTTTTCCCTCAAGGAAGGCTACAGCTCCAACTAAGAAGTTACCTGCTCCATTTGGCCTGCCAGCAGTCCAGTGAGGGGGTATATGGCTCAGGATTGCAATTGGACGTTGTGTCAGAAGGCTTCAAGCACATGGGAGGTCAGGGACTAGAGCTACTATGGAGAAAGAGGAGCTGGGGCTTGGCAAATAATTTGGGGGCCACGTGAGTCAGTCCATAAAAAACAGCCTTTGTGGGTTTGCTGCTCGTAGAACACTCTTTGTCCTGTGGTTATTTAGATGATGCAAACCTATTGCTGTAAAGCAAAGAATCTTGGTATTTGTTCTCTGCAGCAGGTTTTTACTCATTGCAGTGGTGATGAGTGAATCCCATTGATTGTATCAAAACAACCAAGATCACATTTGGCTTTGCTTTTTCCAAGAGATAAATTTTAGAAAAGTGGCCTCTTTCATGCTGATTTCTCTCCTTCGTGCAGTACTACTCCATTTTGGCTAGCAGAGGTGCCTGGGATTGACTTAAGGATGTTTCATCTTTCTTGCTCAGGAATCAAAAACAGAGAAATCTGTTTTAAGGAAGTGAAGAAGGCACAATTTTCTTTTGCTTCTTCATGTTGATCATAATAAAATGTAACTCCTTCAGGATAAATTTTACCACTGAGAAATAAATAAATATTTGCATCACAAAAGGTGACTTTTATTACAAAGCTATGTTAACTGGCTACAGTTAACTGACTACAGTTCTCTATGTATGTTTAAAGAAATTGTATGAGGATGTGCAGAAGTAAGACTTAGCTTTTAGAGTTATTTTCTGCTTCACTAAGATTTTCTTTACATCTTATTTTCCTTAGATTTCTGTTGGGAAGATGTGTGGTATCTATGTAGCCAGAGGTGGTGAGCTGAGCTAGGTGTACTGCGAGGCAGATGATGTGCTCAGGGCTTGCTTTGCCATTGCTCTAGGTTTTGTCATTTTCCTGGAAGTTTCTGTTGTCAGAGGAGCAATATCAATAATATGGCTGACCAAGCAGATGTGTCTGCATTAGGGGGAGTTGACTGGCTCTCTGGACTCCATTGTTTGTGTTAATTAGATTTCTACTGACTAGAATGAGACCTTAAGCACCTATCTCATAGTTATCTAAATGTATGTGTTGTAATGGAGTCTACCCTAGGACCTCAATGAATTTCTCCACATGTAGGAGTGTAGTTATATTTATGATCTCAGTTGCTGTAGAGTATTTGTGACATCTGTATGGGACTAGTCTGCTGATGTGCCTGCTTGGTTAAGAGTTTGCTCTGTGGACTTTGGGCCAGTGAAGTTGTGAGTGCTGTGATCACTTTGTTATCTGTGAGACTCAGCACATCTTGCACGGACTGAAGCTTGAGCAGCTCTACAGTTTGTTACTCATTTCCTTTAACTGTGAAGAGAACTGCTCGCCACTGCAGTTCATCACCAGCATGGACAAGGAAATCCATGACATGTTTTCTGATTAGCTAACATGAAATCTAGTTTGTTGGCATTTCTTTTTAAAGAAATAGGGGCTTGGATTATCCTGTTACTAAGATGTAATGTTTGAAACAATCATATCCAGAGAACAACTTTTACTTTTCTCAGGTCACTGTACCAGACAGATGCAGCTTTCTCATACTGAGATGTTATAGCTTGGCACTTGTATCCTTCAATTACATAAGGAAATTTAATCAATGGCTGCATAAGAAACAATCCATGTGAAACAGAAAGTAGCTAAAATATGTATACTTTTGATTTCCTTGAAAAGCAGTTTTGTAGCATCTTTGGGATAAGTTTTGCTTGCATTTTTTTTCATCCTTGTGTTTATTGTTGTCTCTGTCATTACCTTCTAAAGATTGTCTTTTATCTCCTATCACTGCTGTTGCAGCTGCTTTTTAACTCCTGTCATTGCTGTTTCACCAGCATGCATGTCAGAGAAGCACTTCACCATTTCATGGGAACTTTTTAGCAAAAAAAAAAAAAAAGAACATGTTCCCACAACAAGTAGACAAAATCTCTCACGCTATCTAGATATTAGATAGATCACGATGACTGTTCTTGCAGGTGCTTTTGGTATTTTGCATAATCACATTTGCATTTTGGCAGATACGTGCTCATGGTGTGAATCCCCTCTTTATTTTACATCCCTAGACACTTGTGTTGTTTAGGAGTGAGACTTGAGCATGCTTTTTCCCATGACTGATTATTGAGCTTCTGACTTGTTCAGGGGGTCCTATGCACTCCCATTTTAAAACAGCATTGGCTACTGCAGAAGTTCCTAATCTGAGGTTCCAGACTGGTTTTGGTTTCTTTGTTTTAGTGCCAGATTGCACATTTAAAAATGCTCCAATGTGACAAATAGTTATGCATGGTTCTGCATCTTGTAAATAAATACTGTGATCACTGGTGCCCAGTGGGGCAATGCTAAGCAGAGGCAATGGGCACAACCTGAATCTCAGAAGGGTCCATGCGGTCATCAGAAAACACTTTTTCACTGTGAGGGTAACCAAGCACTGGAACAGGCTGCCCAGGGAGTTGTGGAGTCCCTGTCCCTGGAGATATTCAAAAGTCATCTGGACATGGTCCTGGGCAAACAGCTCCCAGTGGCCCTGCCTGATCTGGGGGTTGGACCCGATGGCCTGCAGGGGTGCCTGCAAACCTCAGCCATGCTGAGATTCTGTGAAATCCTATGCTCAAAGACACTAATTCTCACATCTTCTTTGTACAGCAGTCAGAAACACTTTTGACCCAGAAGAGGTTGCTCCCCTTGACTATCAAGGAAATTAGTTGTGAGAGCAGAACCTGATGGTCCTCAGCATATGGATAGGGAGGGTAGCTCAGTGAATCTGAAGAACTTTACAACTGACTGTGATGTATAAAACAGTATGTAATTTTTTTTTTCTGGAGGAGGAGAAGCCTAAAAAAACATTAACTAAATCTGCCAGTAGAGATTGCGTAAGTGAAATGAATGAAGGGGTGCTGGATTATGTTTAAAGAGTGTTCATGAAAGGATATTTCATTGCAAACTAATGTCTTTAGCTCAAATTGGCACTACCTTGCTTGTTCTAGTATGTGGTAATAAAAATAATGATACTTTTGGCAGATTTAAGTAGTCTATAAGAAAAGAAATACCTCATTTCTATTTTATTCCCTTCCGAAAGGGGCGTTCCTCAGCACATCTTTAGCCCGATGAAGTTGAAATTGCAAGACTTGGGTTTAAAAGCTGCTCTCCTGCCCTCTAGTGTTACTGTAAAAGTTTCGAATCAGCTGAGGGTTTGTGTGTGAGCGAATTTCTGCTGCTTTTTAGAAAAGTGAAAACTTGCAAATTGATTCTTATTCTAAGCAGAAAATGACACTGGGAGTTTAAGAGGTTTTTAGAGTTTTCAATAGTTACTGCAGAATTAAAACACTTCTTTTCTCTCTTCTCTTCTCTTTTCTCTTCTCTTCTCTTCTCTTCTCTTCTCTTCTCTTCTCTTCTCTTCTCTTCTCTTCTCTTCTCTTCTCTTCTCTTCTCTTCTCTTCTCT
>VZRS01001707.1:565254-602726 GCA_013398055.1 Ifrita kowaldi | reverse complement strand
CATGAATTAATAACGTGAGCCTCGCCATTAAACTTACTGAACCTTGTTAAACCACTGTTCAATTCCATGGAACTTACTGAACTCTGTCAAATTATTACCTTACCTCAATAAAACATATTGCCGCCTCTCTGCTTTGACCGAGGTGCATTCCACTCATCCACAACAGAGGCTGAGCATTGATACGGCCGTCTAGTATAAAGGCACGTTCGTTTTGTCACGGTTTATTTGATCTTTTTTGCCCAAGAAAAAGCAAAGATGCTGCCGAACAACGGTAGGGGTCACTGTTAAACTGGATTACAATGAGTCTAGGGGCAGTCAGTTTATTTGCAAACGGAGCCTGTATTCCTCAAGCCGATATGTTGACCGTTCCAGGACTTGGCCATGTATAATTTGTCTGGCTATTTAATCTCATCCAGAACGAAGATAAATAAATGGATACCAAGATTCAGCTAGGGGGGAGAATATCTTCTGATTTGTCGTCAGCATTTTTTATAAAGGTGGAACTTGTGTTTTGCTCATTTCTCACAGTGCACAATGATCTGACAAGTAGTTTTAGGGCTTTTTTGTTATGAGCAAACTGAGATAAACGCCCTAGTCTAGATTCATGGAACCAATCCCCAACCTCGACTGTACCTGAGGTGACACTGAGTCACATTAGTCACAGGGGCTGAGGATGGCTCTTGCAGAACCAGTGCCCTTAGCTCCTGTCCAGCATGGCTAAGCAGAGCTCCATTACTTGGATATTTTACTTTGTATCAGCAGTTAATGAATTCTTCACACATACTGTAAGTTTAAAAATTGTTTGAAAATGAGTTTGAAAATCCTGTTGGTTTTTAGCTTAATGAGAGACAAGGGATGCATCAGCCTCAAGTCTTTGTCCTCAGTTGTATGGGAATTTAGAAAACTGTCTGTAGTCTTTATTATGTTCATCTTGTTCTGTATGTGTGAAGCTGCAGGCACAGGCTTGTAATGTGAGGGCACAACTCTTGGGTTATACATCTTACCTGAGAAATACCATATTATGTGATCAAGGTGTAATGCAGAGGAAGCTGCAACCCTAGCAAGCATCTCTTCCAGCATGGTTCCTTTTGGCTCGTGTATTTGAGGAGTGGGGAGTCAGGACGGGAGGACCCAGCAGGAGGCACAGCCTTTGCTTCTTTACAGTGCAGCCACTTCACCTCTGCTCCAGGACCACTGGTGTGGAGTAGGTGGGTTGCTGGTGTCCCAGTGATAAATTCAGGCAAAGGTCAGCTGAGTGAATTTTACACACGAAACTCAATGGTCTGCTTATAAAATGCAGAGTCTGTGTTTGCTGCATGTGTCAGCCAAGTGGCTCTTAAACAGTGTTTTCCTCCTGTCTGTTCTGTTCCTGTTCAGCACCGGAGAGGATGAAGGAATGGCACCTTGTGGAAATGCTGATCTGGGAAACTTCAAGTGGCCCCGGCGTTTTGCAACCTTGAGTGCTAAACTGCTGGTTTTTTTCTGATTTAGAGATCTTCAAACTGAAAATTAAATAAATGGGAAAAAAAGGAGCCCTGCCCCAAAGTATGCAATATATCATTGTTGCTATGATGAAAGCTGAAACTGTGGCAAACTAATTATAGCAAGGGTTTGCTATGAAGCCTCTATTTTGTTTGCTGGTCAAGGTTGTGAGGCCACGCAGTTATTATCATCTGTCTGGCAGCTTGGATACATTACTTTTT
Source organism: Ifrita kowaldi (assembly GCA_013398055.1). NCBI lineage: Eukaryota > Metazoa > Chordata > Aves > Passeriformes > Cinclosomatidae > Ifrita > Ifrita kowaldi. The sequence continues at coordinate 601,023 of VZRS01001707.1, read as the reverse complement.
AAAAGCTGTGTCTAATCAATGCAAATATTTTAGGGAATGCTTTAGGCATCAGTGGGCGGAACAGTAATGGTTCAGGCATAAGCAACTGGAAACAAAAGGCAGTCACAGCTTCAACCACTTCCTCAAATGTCTGCAGAGCGAAAATCTAGTTCTGCTGGATGACCCATAGGACCCTTAATTCACCTGTGTTTGGAATTTTATGTGTTAACACTGTGGATTACTGCAGAAAGGAAAGACTGTCACTGTTGGAAGAAATAAAAAGGACAAGGAGGAGGGAGAATATGCAGAGCTCTCACTGTAGGTAGGAAGGAGATAGAAAAAGTGCCCAGGGACCTTCTAGCACTAACAAGAGATAAGTGTGATGAATTTGGTCTGGTCTGTAATGCCTTAGAAATTTAAATTACTGTGCTCACAGAAGCTGAGGATACTTTTTCATGGCTTTTAGCCAACAGAGAAGTAATATTGCTGTAGCTGTGGTGGCTGGCCTGTACTGTAGGAATGTTTCAGGTTGTTTTATTAGAGTCTGACAATGGGCTGGTGAAGAAAATGTCTGCGTACTTCACTAGTGATATTGATAACAAAAGAGCTTGTGCCACAGGCAAAATTTTTCCTGGGCTGAAATAACTACCATGCTCTTCTACAACATATTCTGTCCAAGCAGGTCTCATGATCATTGTGTTAACACCCTTTTAAAATTGCTTCATTTAATTTCTGCCTGTGGTATTTCTTAATTTATCCTAGCTCCCAATATGCACGTGTGTACAGATATGTGCTCATCCCTCTCTACTAAAAACCTTAAAAATAAAATCAAGAGAGACCCTGAGCTGCATTCCTCAGTATATTAACCAAGAACACCTCACCTGTCCTTCAAAGGCCAGAGAGATGAACCATGTCCTGATTTTCTGGGTTGCACTTTTCTACAGTCAGATACAATTCACAGGAAAGTGACAAATTCCATAGAATAATCTGTCCTCCTAATATACACCCCCCCCCTCCCCCCCCAAAAATATGGTAGGAACTGGAATGTTGCTTGTCAAGTTCAGGCTTAATATCTCATTTGTTCCCATTTGGTTCCTTAGTAGATTCTGTGCTTGCCTCGGGCAGTAGTAACATGTTTCTTCGTGATGAAATGTGATCAGTTATTTGGATGTTAACTGTAAGAATGTAAGTGGCATTTCTGTTGGTTTGGCAAGAGTATTAAGAGGGTTTTTCTTTTCTCTAACTGCTGCATTGATTGTTCCAGTCTCTAGACCAATGCACTCTTTTGGAAGCATAGCAAACTAGCCTCGGTGTGTTTTAGTGTTAAATGTTACAATTTTTTGCCAACTGACTCACCTTTGGCATGTGTGATGCCTCTCTTTGGTTCTGGCAAAGCCAACACCTGTTGACTTTTTGATTGGACAGCATTCAACTGACCTCTTGGCATATACATATCTACCTGGACCTCGATCAAAACCTGCCTGGAGATCTTATAGATCCCAAATGTTATGGCTGGAGGGAGAACGGGTGCATCTGGGAAGTGACTTTCAGAGACATACTAGGTTCTGTCTCTCATCATCAACTTTCTCAAGTTTATCAGATTTCATTTTCCAGTTGATGTAGGAGATTGAATTGGGCTTGAAAATGACCAGTAAGAAATTCCCCTGGAGGAGGAAATCTGCCAGCTGCCACAGAGCCAGTTTCTGCATGCTGTTCTGTTTCCACTCCTCCTGCCTGGCAGCAGCTAGCAGGAGAGGACTGAGGCTTAGAAAAGAGGATCTCACAGATCTTTAGGTGACACTGGGGTTATCACAATCTGGCACAAAGGTCTGGGGGGCAAGACCTGTTCAGAGATGCTGTGTTTTCTTGTGTTCATTGTTAGAAGGGAGACCCTGACCCACAGCACCTCTGGCAGCATTTTCTACAGGTGGCATAAATTGCTTGGACGCCCAGGATGCAGACCCAGCTAACATGCTTGCTTATGTTTCTGCTCAACAGTGCAGTAGAAACTTGTGAGAGTTACTGCACTTGGGGTGTTGATTGTGGATGGGCATTAGGCCTCCTGCATGTTCAGGGTAGTCCAGGCTTACTGCTCAAGGACATGTATTTGTTCTAAGCATGGTAACTCCAAGTGTCCAAAATCCATCAGTTTTCACATGTGAGTAGAACCTGACGTACCTGTGAGAATGGTTTCGTTGTACATACAGAGCAAGGTTGCTCTGCACAAGAATCACAGGTAATGATCACTTCATGTGTGAAGTTGTTCTAGTTTAATGCCCAAAGCAGGAGGGTAAGAGGTGATGAAAAGGAGTAGAGTTGGTAGTCCTGTCTAAACACAAAACCATATGCATGGGGCAGCTTTCTCTATCTTCCTGTCCAGTCTCTCAAATCTAAACAGCCTTTGCTCTCTTCTGAATGAACTCAATCCAGTGTCTGAGCTTTCAGTCCTGCTGGACTCAAGTAAATTGGATTTTTTGGCCTTGCAGAAACTGAGGATTTGAAATCCACTTTCTAGTACTTCACACATTTGCCACAGTCAGATGAATATGGTCACTCTCTGCAAGAAAGTCACAAGTAGCTGGACTTTAAAGGAGCTATGCATTTCAATTCCATGGGATAAAAATTCCTTATCTGGAGCTTAGAAAGCACATACTTCTGTGATGTGAAGAGAAAACTGTCTTTTCCTGTGCATATAAAGATCAGTTCAATGTCGTTTATCAATGATCTGGATGAGGGGACAGAGTCCACCCTCAGCAGGAGACACCAGGTTGGGTGGGAATGTTGATCTGCTGGAGGATAGGAAGTTCCTGCAGAGGGATCTGAACAGGCTGGATTGATGGGACAAGGCCAATTATATGAGGCTCAACAAGCTGGGTCCTGCACTTGGGTCCCAACAACCCCCTGCAGCACTACAAGCTGGGGGCAGAGTGGCTGGAAAACTGCCCAGGGGAAAAGGAGCTGGGGGTGCTGCTTGACAGCAGCTGAACATGAGCCAGCAGTGCCCAGGTGGCCAAGAAGGCCAAGGGCATCCTGGCCTGGATCAGCAAGAGTGGGGCCAGCAGGACCAGGGCAGGGATTGTCCCCCTGTACTCAGCACGGGTGAGTACACTTCAAATCCTGTGCTCAGTTCTGGGCCCCTCACTATGAGAAAGTTTCCACTGGTGCTGGAGAGTGTCCAGAGAAGGGCAAGGGAGATGGTGAAGGGTCAGGAGCACGAATGTTATGAGCAGCAGCTGAAGGTTAGCCAGGAGACAAAGAGGCTGAGGGAAGAACTTACTTTCTTTACAACTACCTGAAAGGAGGCTGTAGCCAGGTGGGGGTTGATTTCTTCTTCTAAGTAACAATAGGACAAAACAAAATGGCCTCAAGTTGTGGGGAGGTTTAGACTGAATATTAGAAAACATTTCTTCATAGAAAGCATTGGCAAGCTTTGGATCAGGCTGCCCAGGAAAGTGCTGGAGTCACCATCCCTGGAGGTATTCGAAAGATGTGTAGATGTGGGACTTGGGGACTTGTTTAGTGGCGGACTTGGCAGTGTGGTTGTGACTTGTGATTGGACTTGATGATCTTTGAAGTCCTTTCCACCCGAAATTATTCTGTGTGTCTAGTTGAGAGATTTGCTCAGCACGTGTTCCAGGACGCACGTGGAAAGATCTGCAAAGATCCCAGTTACTTTTGTGAACAATATGACAATACTTAGTAATTTGCCAGTCTTTCTAAAACCATTAAATACCTTAACCAACTTGTGAAAACTGGTTATTGTTATCTTCTGTAAAAATAAGTTTCTTTCTTCAGCTGCATAATTGGGTCAAATTGTATTTTAGGTTAAAGAGAGTGCTTATTGGGGGGCAGCTTTGAAAGTACTAAGAAATTCAAGTAAATTAAAACAATCCAGGCATTTTACTGAATTTATCAAAAGAGCTTTTCCTTTTATATGTGTATATATATATACACACACACACGCACTTACATACACACACATACACATATACATATATATATATCTATTTATATTGGAGCGTTCATGGTTTAAGAGGGAAACCTTAATCTTAAAAGTTTAGCCCAAAATATACTTGGGAGCAGTGACTTGAATGAAGCATTCTCCAGACCACTAAGATTGAAGAATAAAGCCTGCAGCTGAAAAGGTGGTGCATGATGTACTCAGAGGTGTGGGCTCCCCATAAGCATTTGTTTAGATAAATTAGTGTGCAATACTTGCCCCTTCTAATTGTTAATCACTCCTGTGCCAATACGTTTTGCTTGAGTTTATCTTGTGCAGCTGCTGCAAGCCTATGCCAGATGGCAACCTAGCTCTTCAAGCATGAGAAATAGAACTGAAAGGACTAGGAAGGTCTCAGATCCCCATGTAAGGCTCTGATCCTACAGGCAGCCAGAGCTCTGTATATGAAGGGCTTGTGAAGTCAAGCCCTTTGCATGTTTCAGCCTAATACAATTAGCCTCCCCTTTGATTTTAGTGACTTGAGCTCTTTGCCATTACAAGTGTGGTCAGATGAGCACCACTTTTAAATTGGAGGCAAGTATCTTTATTCAAATTTGATTATCTAATTAAGATATAGAGCCATACTTAGACAACAAAAGAAGGCTTGGGGTTTTTATTTGCTTTCTGTCTGAAAACGCCAAGTGCCTTTGTAAACAGGATACTTTATTTTGGCACATAATTTAAACTCCCAAGTTGGTGGCATTTTTTCCCCCCACTTCCTGGTTGGTTTGGTATGTAAGCCATGTATTTCGTATTGAGAGTATTCATTGCACAGAACATGGAGTCCAAGTATGTCGAACTCTAATGTCTATCTTTGGTATTGGAGGTAACATAGCATTCAAAATATTCTTCTCTTTATAAGAAGTATGAATTACAAATGAGATTTTAAAAAACTCTATATTTTTATAAACTCAATAGCAGAAAGTATTTATCAGTCTGAGAAATCATAAAATTGTGTTTACAGTGTAGTGATTAGTTGCATCAAGATAATATATTATATGACGGAAAAAATGTGCCAGTACATCTATGCCAACCTTGGTCTTTTTCTCAGAAAGGTCAGAGGATGGAAGTGTGCCCTGTCAGGCAGCCAGAACCATTTTACAGCTGTTATTAGTTGCACTCAGCCTAGAGGAAATGGGCTCTTGCCTTCAGCTCACAAAACAAAAGCCTGAAACTCGTTATGCAAAACATTCAGATTGGATCTCTAACATACTTGAAATCAATCTTGATTCAAGTCCAGACTAGCTCTATGCACTTGTACCCATTAGCTGGAATTTTGTTTCTCTGATTTTTCCAGCAAAGGTGAATGTTTTTCCCTCCATGTCTGAGGATTTGCAAACTTTTGCAAGTTTTTGTGACTAGCATTATAATGTGATCTGTGTTTTATACCTTCTTTAGCTGATGTCATCAAAGATTTGCAAATTTCGCTTTGATTTTTCACAGTAAGACTCACTTCAGCTGATGTCCTAACACAATCCAGTGGACAGAGAGCTGCCTCCATGTGTGCCTTCATTGACAGTGAGTTTGAACCAGTCAGGTGGTCTGTATCCTCACTGTGTGTCTGCCAGCTCATCTGTCTGCCAATCTGTGTGTCTTTTCATGTTGTTTAATCTATCAGTCACGTTGTGTCGAGCCTAGGACGTAGGTGTGATACTGAAATGCTGTAGCTGGTGACTGCTAGTATGTTCTAGAAGTGTGATACAGGATGTATTGGTACTGCAAAACACAGTTATTCATATTTGCAGCAGCAAAGATGAAGTAATTTGCACTTCAGCTTCACACGAGAAGCTAGCTTTCAGGGCTGTGAGAACATGTGTAGCAAAGGAGAGACTGAACTGCTGCAAAAGACAGAAAATAGAAAAGCTGCAGGGGCTGTGACTAGTGGGTAACCAGCATTTCCTGAGGGTTTGTACCCTCTTTGCTTGTCTTTCCTTGTGTGTTTTCACACTTATTTATGTGAGTGTGGCCAGGCTACAACTGCCCTCCATTTGCTATGTACCAGCTGGCCCAAAATCCAAGGTGTGATGTCCTCTGCGAGATGCAAGCTATGCCTGGTTAAGGCTGTGCTTTCTTGCACACACGTATAACTGTAACCTGTTAATATGTATTCTAATTTGTGCTAAGCTTCAAGCTAAGGAGCCTACAAGTGAAATGAAACTTGTGCCATGTAGGCTGTTAAAAGAGCTTGGCCAGGTTTGCTCTGCATTCTTCTGTTGCATGGAAGCCTGGCAGAGATGGTGAGACCAAATTAAACCAATTACCAATATTATGCTGTTCAGCAAATGCTTCTGTTTCTGATGGTGTTAATGAAGTGGCAGGAGCAATTTGGAGGCCGTGGTTCCCGCAATAAAGTGCTGGCAGTGCACAAATGAAGCAGCAAGCGGCCCCAGGAGGGACAGCTGGAGGTTGGGGGCAGGAAGGCAGAGGCAAGAAGTGATTGTCTGTCTCCTGAGAATGGGACCAATTTTCAGTGCAGCTATGCCAGCTGAGCTCCAGGGAGGCACCGGGGAATCCAGCTCAATGGGATTTAATTTGTGTGTATGCGTATAGATTATATATGACAGGCACGATTCCACATGCCTCCCAAATCATGGCACTGGACTTAAGCCCTTACACATAGATAATGCTGGCGTGGGATAATCAAAGCAACCTTTGTCATGCTGAAAGCTGAAACTCCTGAGGGCATAGTTTAATCAGTGCACTATTGGAACTAAAATTCCAGCCTTACTGTAGTGATTGTATTACTAGATGCCATATTTAATTCATGAAGAGGACTGTGAGTTTTAAAATTGAAATGAGACTCAAAATCTGCTGGTTGATGCAGAATGTAAAATTAATTTTCTTTTGGTCATGAGCAACAAAGAAATAGGTAAGAAACAGCAAAAAATCTTTCTCATCTGTGGCTGAATTCCTTTTGTCAGGTTATTAACAGTCTCAAAAAATATTGAAAGAGAACACTGCAGAAAGGTAGCTGTGATTCACTTCACAAGTTGCATCTCTGTTCACACCAAACAAGGATTTTCTTCTATTCCTTTAACAGTGCATGTAAATGTCAAGCTTCTATAGGCTGAAGAACTATTTCAGCATTATTTAAATACATAAGAAAATTATTACTTTCCTATGGTTTTTGTAGTATTAACTCCCTTTGCTCTTATTTTCAGACAAGGGTGTTGCTAGGAGGTGGTAGTGTATCACTTCTACATACACATATAGACTGCAACCATTATCCTTGTGCTTGAGCTTGTGTGCTTTCCTACGGCTCTAACAAGCTTTGCTTTAATTAAAAAAATAAAGAATCTGCTGATTTGAAAGAAAATATGAGAGTGAAACAAATCTGGGTTATATTTGGTTAAGAAGGAAACAGAGGATGATGGCGGATGTGGAGGTGACCAGGATGTTCCATTTCAGTTTTCCTTCCTCATTTAACTTTTCTTTGGCTGCTCCAGCTAGAAACGATGTTTGAGGGCTGCAATAACAGCAGGCATGGGTGTTTTTCATTACCTGCCCCTCTGACACAGTAGCACATCAACCATCACGTCTCCACCTTCCTTCCTGTATGCCCTTTGTTTCCCACCATGGGAATGTTCTTTCTCCTGATGTGCCATATCTTCCCCCAGGTATGGTTTAATAGTTACTGCTCCTGAAGTCCCAGTAGAAATGAGCTTGTAAATTGGAGAGCAGTAACAGAACTTCGGGATGACAAATTACACAGTGCCTTCCTGTAGCCCAACAAACTCTAGTGCTTCCACACATTGTGGTTCATATGTTTGTTCAGACTCTGGCTTTTCAGCTGTAGAAGAGCAAAAGAATATCTGCACCTCTTGTTGGCAAGGAAGTGACATCCCCACGTGATATTTCGGGCACCAACCTCTAACTGACTTGTGAACCTGGACCTCTAACTCTGGTTATCTGTGTCCAGTCTTAAGTAAATGTGCTTGAATTTGTGGTCGTGGCTGAGGACTGTGGAATAACTGTTATACTTAAGAGAATGGTTTAAATTTTTCTTACACTTGAGCTGATTTGCTTGGTGACCTAGTTGGCTTGTCTTGAAATGCAAATAGTGAGAATGGTGTCAGGTGCAAATATGACCTTCTGATTAATGTGACAGTAAACTTTATGCCAGAGTTCCTCAACTCTGAGTGAAAGTATTTCCATCCTTCACAGCAGGCTGTATGGTGGGATGAAACTATTTTAATACTGAAGGGGCAGATCAAACCACAGATTTTAATGAACTATCATGCTGTACTCTGTCCTGGTAACCTCTGCTTGTTGCTGCATGACACTGGTGTTTTTTTTGCTCTTCTTTTGTGCTGATGCAAGTTTTCAATACATTCAAGTTAAATCCTACATCCCTTCTTAAATAAACATTACCATTTATTTTTAGAAACACATTGAAAACATAGACCGGTTGAGGTAATTTCAGTGAAGTTAGAGTGGAATCAAACATGAGTGTTGGAAAGGAACAAAGATCATAGAATCATAGAATGGTTTGGGTTGAGAGGGACCTTAAAGATTGTCTGGTTCTAACTCCCCTGACGTGGACAGGGACACTTTTCACTAGATCTGATTGCTCTGAGCTCCATCCAACCTGGCTGTAAACACTTCTAGGGATGGGGCATCCAGATTTTCTCTAGGCAAGCTGTTCCAGTGCCTCACCACCCTCACAGTAAAGAATTTTTTCCTGCTATCTAATCTAGAAGATCCTCACTGTTACAGTTTATCACAACTTTTGTGGTATCTCTCTCTCTCTCTTTTTTTTTTTTTGTGTTCCTTCTGCTGCATCAACTGAAAATTTCAAATGAAGGTTTCTTAACTTCGCAAGAAGAAAGGAAAACATGTAAACACAGACTCTGCATGTTCTGTAACTAGAAAGCAACTAAAAGTAATCACAATTCATATTTCATTTTCACAACTTTTAATGCAATAATACAAGTGCAACATTTTTAGAAGGCCTGACTCAATTTTTTTAAACTGCAGGCAATGTGGTTTCAACTCACTGTTCTTGCTTAAATTCAGGACCTGGAAATCCAGGTGAACAGTTTTATCCTGAAATCATAAAAATTCTTTTAAAAAAATGGGAATATTTAAGTAATATTCCTTTTATTGTGGTAAATATGAAGAAGTAATGAAATAAATACACTCATACTTGGTGTTTGTCCAGTTTAAAGGGGTGTGTGTGTGTGTGAATACCAGATTAGTCATTCCTAACTTGGACAAACCTTTATTGTGTCTATATTCATATCTTTTCCGTGGTAACCAGCATGGATTATTGAGTTGCAACTACTTTACTGGATTTCATGTGTTTCTATAAACCCTTAGGAGAGCTATTTTGGTGTTGAATACTGCCAGGCAGTGAGTAAATGTTTTTCTACTGTACCAAAGGAATATGTGTCTTTACTTCTTCCTTCCTTTCTTGCTTAGTCTTAAATTCATCTTCAATGAACTGATTCAACTAATTAACCCACTGGAAAACTATTCTCCTTTCATTAAAAAAAAAAAAAAAGCTTTTTCTCTTGCAGTCGACCTTGCTCAGAATTTAAAGAGCACAAGTATAAGGCAAAGAATGGAAGAGAGGCACAAGCATTGGAGTTAAAGGGCAAGAGTGACCTCGTGTTTCCCATGTCAGTGAGCTGGTAGTTAATCTCAGTCCAGATGCCTTTAAAACTTCAAAATGAGTTAATGAGGGTTTTTTTGACATGGTTTCTTAATGTGAGGCTATAACATCCACAGCAATTGCAGTGAAGATAAGGCTGCTAGCCTGGATTTACAGTAGTGAAAATGAAAGCAGAACTTGACCCCGAGATTAACATTTCCTGTAACTCTTAACATTCTTTTTTATAAGTGGTACTTTAGTTCTCTTTTGTTTCAAGTATTTAGTTTGTAATCATACCAGTGCTTCAGTAGCAAAGTGTTTTAACTTTGGAGCCAGGGATTTGAAGAGAGTAAGATTTCTACTTAATTATAAGGGAAGCAGCGTTTGGTCAAGTGTTTTAGGTTATTATTATCCCAAACTGAAGCTTTTAAAGAAGAAAAGGAAATAAGAGATTTTTGGGTTTGATGATGTAACTTGTTAAGGATAGATGGCCCCTTACAGTGTGCCCTGATGATCCAACCTAGAACCACGTGAAGCAGGGGACTTCCAGGGTGTTTGAGTTCAGCCATAAGGGCATAGGACATTTTCATTAAAAAATAGAGTTGCTACTAAAGCCAAGTTGTCATGTTCCTTCTGATAGCGAAGGAAGTTTTGGTTCATTAAATTACTTTCTGGCTCTTGTTTAAAGGGTTCATAATCTTTCTTTTAGACATGAGCTACTGCTGAAGGAAACAATTGATATGTGCTTGCCCAATGTGATTGCTGTAACAGAGGTGCACAACAGAAGCTGAGTTTGTCTGTCCTGGCACTTTCCCATCATGGCTGGTGGCTTGAGATGACCTCCATGCAGCCATGGAGCTCTGTGGTTGACCACTGCATGGCGGTCACCCCCTCCACACAGGGTCTGGACATAGTCAGTGCACTCTAGGATGTGTGTTGCTGTAGCACATTGGACCAGTCCCACTATTGCTTTGGGCAAACAAGAATCCTTTCACCTTCTTGGCCCAGGCACTTAGGTATGGTGAAGCTTTTCTCTCTGGTTTGGTAGGTTTGGGGATCCTGCCCTGGGAAACTGCTGATTTTCAGAAGCCAGGAGATTGCAGTTGTGTGGCAGTCACTGAAGTACTGTAAGGCGGTGGTTATGTGTTGGTACCCAAAGTGCAGGAGATATTGTCCTGCCTGTTTTAAAGCATTTATCCCCCCTGGACGGCACTTATTTTGACCTCTGTCCATGGAAAAAATTGCCAACACTCTGGGAAGAGTTTGAATCTAGAAAGGTTTGAACCAGATGATAGAATAGTTTGTAGTGGTGTCACAAGGTGAAGAATTTAGAGGTTTTGGGGTTGTTTATGTAGTAAATAGATAAAAGCTAAAAATGCCAAGATGGAGGACAGTTGTTGTTCTCCAGGGCTTCTTCTTCTTCTATACCTCCATATCTTGCGGCAGAAGTGATTTGGAATGATTGAATGAAAAATTCCGCAGTTCCTGTCCACGCAGGAGCTGGGTTTGTTGGGCATTGGCAGAAAAGTGAAAATATGTTTCGTTTCAAACTTCTATTGGGTCATTTACCTTTAAAAGGGCCAAGAATTTGTGATAAGCTCTCTTTCGGCACCCATCTTTTGAACTCTCTGCAGGGTGCTGTGTCCAGCACTCTGTTTCTCTGATAACACTAATTAAAACAACTATCTGAAGCAAAGAACCAAAGGCCTCCTCTTGTCTTTTCAACTTTCTGGCCAGGAGTCTCGGGCCTCCCTCCCTGCGGGGGAGTCCCACAGTTATGGTAGATGGTATTTCGACTCTTAGTTCAGTACTAAAAAGTCATGGTCTTGTGTGTTAAGAGTTTCTGTCTTTCAGAAAATAAGCTTTCATCTTCAGCATCTCAAACATTATCCACTGATCCATATTGCAAATGAGAAAGTAGAAAATACCTTAGAAAGCGTGTCCAAGTGCAGCCTCCAACATGACTGCAGCTGAAATTCTATGTTAAACAAAGGAAGAGCTGATACTGGCTTAAGTCTTGTTTGCAACTGATAACCCTTCTGAGAGAATTGCTGCTACCCTGCTTGATTATGCTAAGATAATTTGTGATTTTAATACACATTTTCTTTTGAAGGAGTGTAATTAAAAGTAAATGATACAGAATATGTGCTTCAGAACAGAAATGTCTGCCCCCTGAACCATAGATAAATGGTGGTGTAACAGAGTGGTAGATTATAACATGCAAAGAGTTGATCAGTCATGTGGGGCTTTCTCCTTGTTTCAAGCTGCTAAATCCTATTAAAAGGGAAGCTAGAAACAAATTTTATGTATTTTCAGTATTTTCACTCTGTGTATGCAATTACTGTGTCAGACCCAAAAAATTGCATGAAATCATGAGTAAAGAAGAAAGTGCTGCTGCAGTGGGAGGGCATTGGTCTATTAAGAATTCTCCCTCATTCATGGCAAATGGCTCAGGGGCTTCGGAGCCTCTGAAGATTTTCCAAAAACCTCACTCTGAAGTATTTGATGTCAACTCACTGGGTCCTTGCTGGAGAGACCTTGGATACTTAGATGAAAATTGTCATGGGGAAAAAAGTCCAAATTGTAATCAGATCAATTAGTTATGCTACAGTTGCTGGCTTACAGTCATTTTCCCAGTTAGGCTTCTTCCTTACTAGCTGTTATAATCTCCAAGGAATTTTGTTGGGAATTGAAAGGGAAATGGCTTTTATGTCATTTTGCTTCACTTTTTTTTCACTACACTGAAGACATAGTGCCTTTAATATCTACACTCTTACAGAATACTTAGCCCCCTAGTATCATAAACTATATGAATTCTTCCATCTGATTGTCCAAGGCACTCCAGCTAATTCTAGAGCTCTGTTACGAATTTTGCTAAGTTTAGCTGCATAGTTGAAAAGGTTAGTAGCCTCACAACTCCATTATTTTGATGCAGGAAGTTATCGTTTGCATAGGAACAGCAATATTTTAACTTAAACTACAGAATTCAAAATATGCTGGTGCACAGGATTGCAATCACAAAATGAGCTTGTGACCCCTGTTCTGCTGGTTCACTATGCCAGGAAAGGACTGACTTTCAGAATGAGGGCAAAGCAGAAAGGCTGAGGAAAGTAAAATGTCCAAATGCCATCATTATCCAAGAGGGAGTAAGAATTCTTTGCTACTTCCTAAATTGCTTTCACAGGAGACTACTGGAATAATGCTATTTCTGGAACCCTGTGTTGTTCTAGTTGTTCTTTCACTTTCCATGATGAACATGATCTTTCTTTTTCCTTCATCTTACTTTTCACACATTCTTGTTTCAGCTGTTTTTCTCTTTTTTCCCGCATCTCATTTTGATGTCTGTTTTTTAAATTGTTCTTCCTGACAGAAAAGAGAAATCAATATTAATATATGTAAAATAAAAAACCTGTCAGTGCCTTGATTTACTAACCTTATATGGCTTATTTTCACTATTATTCTCTTGACTCCAAAGCTTGGTTAGCAAAGAAAGCTGACAAGTGCTTGCTGGTGATACAGCTGTTGTCCTCTTTCAGAGGAAAGAAAGGGAATTCTCCTTTTCTGTCGTTCATGAGAACTGCCTGAGCCACTAGAGTCAGAACAATTTCCATCAGTCAGGCCAGTGGAAAGGCTGGTGCAGATAAATTCTTTCTTCAGTTAGGATTGGTAAAGAATGTCCTTTTGTAAAAAGGATTCTCACTTTTTCCTGCTGTTTGAGCATACATGTGACTAGTAAAAAGTTTTCAATTGCAACAGACAGAAAGTAGAAAAATACTTGACAAGAAGTGGTATGACTTGTACTTCATTAAAGTTTGTCTGTGGACTCGTGTCAGGTGAACTATAAAATCACAGAGGGATCATAGAGTAGCACAAGTTATGGCAGATCTTGCCAAATACTTCCACTGATCCTATTTTCATGTGTAACTTCACTGAATTTCCCCTGGTGATAAAGAGGTTTGCAGCAGGTGTCTGCATCAAGTTTGCTTATTTGTCAAAAGACAAATGTCCTTCAAAATGGCTCAACCATTTCTGAAATGGTGAGTGGAAAAAGGTGTTTTCTAATGACTACTTCTCACAGATGTTCTAGTATCTGTTAATTACAGAGCACAGACTTAGCAGCTGATGTGGTGAAGGCTGCAGTATATATTTACTTTTCCATATTTTGGTGCTTTCTGACTATGAAGCACCTGGCTTTACAACCTTACGACTTTTTATGTAATTATTTGGTTTGTAATGTTGCCTCCACAGCGATTAAAGCTGCCTCGTGTTTTTCGTTGTAGAAGCCTCTCTTTTAATTGCAAGTTTCTTGGTCAAGTCTTAACTGTTTGGGTTGAAGCTTTCTATTCTTGCATTCTGCCTCTGATTAAACAGTTTTGGGAAGCTTTAGGAAAACCAATATAGCTGTATTCCAGAACTGTCTCCAGACAGAAGTTGGGGTAGATTTTGTTTTCGGTTCCACAAGTTTTATTTCTTTTTCTTTTGAGAGCTTTGCCTTTCCTGAACAAGCCCTCCGGAATTAGAACTGGGACCAAAGATTTGACAAAAGGATAGTCCTGGGGTGGAAGAAATACCATTTATTGTCCTCCAAAGACTCGGGCAGATTTTGATGAGCTACACCTTTGAAAATCCTTTTACACGTGTTCAGAAAGTACTGACTTCAAAAATATTTATTTCAGTGGCCTCAGGCTAGAGGTAATGGGTAAGGAAGTGAATATAGTGAACATACAGATAGTATGAACCACCATATGTATTGAATCAGACTCACATGACAGAGGACATACCTTGAAAATCAAGGCACATGACCAAGGCAATAGGGAGGATGGGTAAAGGCAGAGCTGAGGCCACCTCCCTGCTTGATGGGTAGTGCTGCAGCTTCCCTCTGGTTTGTGTGGGAGGAAAGTTGGGAATTTCTGACTTAGAGGGCTTCAAGCCCACTAAGATGGACATGGAAAAGCAAAAGACAATTAATTTTCTTTCTCTGGAAAAGCTTGCTGAAACCTCTTATAGCCCTTTTGTTGCTGATTTTCTTTACCTCTGTTACTGATGAAAATAAGAACCTGGTTACTTTACCAGTGTAGATTTTGGAGCCCTCAATGCATGTGCCCTTCTGGTTACCTTAAATGTTGTTGCAGTGTCTGGCTTTTTCTCTCAGGGAACTGGCAAGCAATTGCTTCTGGTTTTTTGAATTATTTTGAGATTATTTCTGAGAGCGCCATCTCTCCATGGTGCACAGCCTGATTGTAGAAACTACAGCAGTTACAAATCACCTAATATAGTCTGAAGAGCGCTCTGGGATTCATTTGATAAGAGTGGCTGCATTAAGTGAAAGGCTGTTAATTGTGTAGCTGGCTGCCATGTGCAGTTAATCCCCAGCACAAAAGTGCAGTGAAATGTGCTCTATGAGCAGTTCCCATCCAGAAATAACTGTGAAGGGAAGAACAGAAGCTCAGGGCTGCCTTTGGGCTCTGTGATTTACACTGCCCACGAGGACAGCTCACAATGTTGGCCATGTACTTTTCAGCTTGCTGCCAATCCTCATGCCATCATTGAACCTGATACTGAGGCTGGGACTTTGTAATTCTATCCAGAATGGCACAATTCTCCTGGTTCACTTTCCACAGCTCCTGCTTTTGTTTTTTTCAATTAAACTAGAGGGGAAAACCATATAAGTAGAATCAAGCTTCTTCACACTTGTGTTCCCATGCCTGGGAACCCAGAATACGAAATATTTGTCAATCTTCTGTTAGGGGGAATTTTGCCTGATATTTTATACCTCCCCTACAGGGACTTGCTCCTTCTTGATCTGCATTAACTGGCCCTTGTAACCCAATCTTTTCATCCTTCTGAAGAAGATAGACTCTGTTCAGTATCTTCCAAACACACCCCTGCCTATATGGAATTTTGGAACATTTTACAAGGCGAACAATTCTATAGCTTTATCTAGGATTAATGCCAACCCTCCAGTCTTGGAATTGCAGTAGTGCAGTACTGTAGCTGAGGGCACGGCTGGTGTTTGAGATGCTTAACCATCGATTCCAGCTGCTTTGGTTTATAAGTTTATTTTGTGTACAAATCTGATATACTGAGTTGAGAAGCATGAAGATAGTGGAGATAAACCTACTGCCTCAAATGCCTTGGAAACTTTCTATGATTTCTTAGACTGCAATTTTCCAGGCAGCTGAGTTGATCTCATAGCAGTCTCCTGCCACCAAAAAAGCAAAGCATTTGCACTTTTCCTTCCTCTTCTCATCTCCCCACTGCTCCCACTGTGTGGTCTTCTCCATCCCTCGCAACAGCCCTGGAATTCATGACTTTGCAGAAAGTGGCAGAAAAACCATCCAGGTTTGTTTGGCTTTGTTGGGTTAATTTTCTGCTGCTGTCACAAGTTTAATTAGCTCATGGAGAGGTTTGGTGAAAACCAGAGTTAATCCAAAGAAAAGAACAGGAATTTGCCACTTGAATCATGAACAGAGAGAAGGAATGGAAAGGAGCAGGATGCTCTTCTCCGTCTGTATATTCTGGAATCACAGCTTCAGCAGTGGAATTAACTGATATTTGTTGATGCCTGCACAGATCTGGATATTATTCACTAGTGACAAGCTGTAAGTGCTATGATGTGGATTTTCATGATGTGGCCATGACCAGCTCTGCTTCAGATATAGGAACTGTGCAAATGTCAGGATATTCATGACAGTGATGTGTAGTGAGTTCTACCCAGGTCATTTCATCTGAGCAGCATTTCCTGTCTGGAGACACTTTAGGGCCTGGTGAGTAGCCAGTCTATCATGAAGTAGACTGGCTGCAAATGAATCACAGGAGATAACAACCACCACCTGAGCTATACAAACCCTTCACTTCAAAACCTGTCCCTGTTGTTGACTGGTTTGCTGTGTCCTATTTGGGATGTGAATTTCCCCCTGAACCAAAAATATTTAAGATGGTTTTCTCTGGTGATAACTCTTCAAGGCACATTTTGCTCGGTATCCTTTGAGCAGTAAATTAAATTTTCACTTTTGCCTGCTTCCTTATCCACTTTTTAAAAAAAAAAAAATATTCTATTTTTGCTCTGGCTTTATTTCATCTCTCAGCTTTGGGTCTCTCTTTTTCCGGTGGTGTCTGTAGGAAAAACTGGCAAAGTCAGCAACAATGACTCACTTAGCAGGATCAACAGCTTTGCTGAGACATAACAGGTTTGCTTCAATTATTTTCTTAAAGTAGGGCAATGTTTCCCCCTCTCTATTTTTTTTTTCATTCCCTCAATTATTAAACTGAAAAACTAATTTAAATCCATCTTCTCTCCAACAGAGTGTAGGAGGAAAATGACCTGGCATTAGATTTCATGTGACAGAACAAGCAAATGGCTTTCTGAAGTGTTGATTATACCTTAGGCTGCCTTTTAAATGTGTCCTCACAGAGCAGTTTATCCTTAGCTATGTTTGTTACTGGGAAGGAAACTTGATAACTACATGGAAATAGTGCTGCTGATGTTACCTTTTGGCCTTATAGTCATTTTTGTTGTCAGTTTGTCCAATTGTTCTCATGATGCAGGACATCTTCTCCAGCAGCAAACAGTTGTCTCTTTCACTGGCAGAAAGTTTGTGTTCCTCCAACTTTGTGTACAGAAGGGATGAAGAAATGATTCTGGTTTTACAAAGGCATAACAAGCAGCAATGTATCATGGATACCCAATGGGGTGTTCAAAATTGCTGTCCCCTTCTCTACACAGCATGCAAAAGACACTGATGAGGTAAGCTCTGTGCTATTATTGAGAGAATCCTTTTTTTCACCATTTTCATGGTGACACAGGGAGAGAAAGCCCTTTGCAATGCTGAGAATTTGACCCTGAAACACTCTCCTGCACCCACAGCCACAGCCTGCATGATTAGCGAATGCATTTCATCAGTGTAAGCAGAATTTCTATGAATATTTGTCAACTTATTTTCCAGAATCATCATCGTAATTTTTGTCTCTAGCAGCCTTCATAGGCTCTTATCAAAAGCTAGGATTCTTATGGACAGTGTACAAGCACATGATGGGACTTGTCCAGACTTCTGTGAAGTCAATGGGATTCTCTCTGTTATCTTTGATGGGCTTTGGATCAAATGGAAACTTTTCCATTGACTTCAGTGAGATTTGGATTAAGTCCAGTTGCAGACCATTTTTGTCCTGGAGGGATTGCAGGCTGCTGTAAGTAGAGAAGCAACAACTGGGTGTAATGAACAAATGGAGACAGATGTATGAGGAAGTATAAGCTAGTTCTTTTCATCGTTATCATGATTTTAAACCTTTTAAAATTTGATTTTAAAAAGGAAGATATTAATAATATCAATCTCTAAAGTTAGCCGTGTCAACAGTGGATGAAAATTGAAATAGTCCAGTGGGAGAGAAAGAATCCCTTTGGACATCCTGAGGCATTGTCTAATTTGTGAAAAATGTTACCATATTGTTTTTCAAAGAACACAGATCGGGAAGGAACGGGGGAGAGGTGAAGAGAAAAACTTATTTATAAGATTATCTGAGGCCCAACAATGCCTTTTCTGAAGGAAGGGCTGAATTGAAGATAACCAGAGAGAGGCCAGATGGAGGAAAGCAGGGAAAGCACAATTTTCATGTCTGGACTTCACCATCTCATTCTCAAAAAGCTCCTGGAACAGAATGGCTGAAGGAATAGTCTTGTTTCGAGCATACTAATTCAGTCTTTTCCTTTCTCATCCTTTCCTTCCCCATATTTGATCCTAGGCACCCCAAAGATATTTTAAGTCCTATGTAAAACAAATAGTAAATCCTGCTCATGCAGATCTGACAGTTTTGAGTGGCTAATGTTACAGTAGCAGGTTTCTGGAGGGAATCTAGTGCATCTGCCTTGTTTGCTGGGCTTTGTAACCAAAGCAGGCCAGATGCTGGTTGTGCTGTGGTATAAAGGTACCTAAAACTGGTGCATTAAGTCATCCCATGACCTAATAACCCTGAGGAGAATGATTGTAAAGAAGAATTGGATACCAGAAGATTCCGAAAATTTTTTTTCTCCCCTCTTTCTATAGCAGTATGGAAAGGAGGAGAATGAGAAAGAACCAGTCTCACCTTGAGGTATCAGGACCTGTTCTTCTAAGGAGCATGCCTAAGAGTAGTGGGTTCCTGTTGGTGTTTTTGTTGTTAACCTCTGTGTGTGTGGGGTTATGCAATGTTTCATTTTCAAATGAATTTAATCAATTATTTTTACAGTAATAGGAAAAAAATTAACAGCAGCAATTGAACCCACATCCTAATATAGCATGTGAATTTATGCATGAAGAAGAAATTAATTGTTTTGCTAGTGAAGTGATTTTAAGGTGCCTGGGGATTATTATGTCACACAATGAGATGATAAACAATTTTAAGGAACTTAATTCTGAAGTCCTTATATGGGTTACACTCCCATTGCCTGAGGGGCTCTGTGTTGGAAATTAAGTCTTTGACAGGGTTTAGCTGCACGTATTTTCTACTTTGCTCACATTTGGTGGTGTGTTTTTTTCCTCTTTTTGTTTTTTTTTTTAATTGTTGTTGTTTCCTTTTAGTGAGCAGAGATAATTAGCTAGCAATTTTTTTTCTACTCTCATCCTTTAATAAAAATTTGTCTCTTGGGAGCAGTAAGATTTTGAAGGATAACTGCCATTCAAGGCTACCCATTGTTATTTCTTATGCTTTGAATATGTTAACATCCTATTATTCAGTTCTTTGCTCTGCATCTTGGTGATTGTGCCATTCTTGTTATTTGCAATGTTATTTTCATGGCTGTGCAGAAGTACATCTTAGGAGGCTATTTGAATACTTCAGCACTTGTTAATCTGAAACACTCTGATTTCATCAAGAATCATAAAGATAAAATAAGTTATTTAATATTGCCAGGAATGTGCGATTCATGGATCCTGACAGTCCTGTTGTAACAATCACTTCACTGAGGGGAAAAAATAGGCCCTGAAATTGTGACCATCTGGTAGGCTCTTTGTTTCCTTTGAGAGGAGATGTGAAGGCCCAGTGAAATAGCCAATACTATACCTTCAGCTTTCCTAGATTCTGATGGAGGTGGCCTTATTTCGGTGGGGCACATGTCCACTAATGGTTTCGCTGTCTGGATCTGCAGCAGAAATGTTTATCCTTTTTTGTTGGAAATACCCCTGCATATCATCACGGAAGATCTTTTAATTCCCGTGTTCTGTTTTGTTAGCTGGCAGTAACACTATTAAACACATGATTCATTGTATCAGCAAAGCCAGACTCGCCCAGAAGAGCAGTGGAAAACGAAGACGTTAAAGAAAGTTGTTCTGAAGTCTGATGGAGATGCAAAGTCTTCTTTATGTTGGAAAATTGTAGAAAATGCATACAGTCTGGTTACAGTTGTGTTGATGTTATGCTACAGAAATGACTGTCTAAGAGAAGGCAGGCTTTTTTATTAGGCATCCAGCAGAAATAAAATGACTAGAGTAAGAAAGCCCTAGGTACTCCTAAGGTGAGTCAGGTCTTCCAAAAGGGTACATATTTAGGATGCTGCCAGAGAGGTAGGAATACTGAAAAAGGACTTCTTGGGTTGAAAGTATTCCCAGGTCTCTTCTTGTTAGCATTTTAGAACAATCATTAAGAGCTCATTGTGGATCTAATAATTCTAATGGAGTTGGTAGTTCAGTGGCATAATAGTATTTATCTCCATCTGACCTAAATAGCTGTGCAACATATGAGGGAGGAGAATAATCTGTGAGCTGTGTTGGACTAAGTAAACCCCATGGAAGAAAAGCTGGTAATGGAGTGAGACAGGATTAAGAGGGGAGACCACTTTCTCTCAGAGTGGGCTTCTGCAGGGAGTGACACTGCATCAGTTGAAGCAATGATACCCTGATTTTTGTCATGAAATACATTCTCCCTCTCTCATAACGTACACATGAACTGTTCCAACTCAGGCAGACTCAGTGATATGGAAGGAAGAGAGAAATGCTTGCTATTTAAGAGACTGACAAGTACAAGCAGCAAGCACATCACCAACACAAACCCCTCAGTGTAGGACATGACCAAAGCACTGCCTGAATGCAATAGAAGTCTTCCATGTCTCTTTCTGAAGCACCTTTGTGAAGAGCCAAAGACCTGGCTTGAGTCCCTGATAGCAGACTTATACATACTACCAGGACAGGTTCCTTGCTTTTAGAACAGAGTGAATAATTCACAGCATTGGCTGGGATAATGTTTAGCAATTTCTAACTTTGAAACTTGCTTGAGCTGCTTGGCTTCCTGTAAAAACATTCAGCTGCTTTTTTTGTGGCAGTCATCTCCGAGGAGGTGGGATCCCAGAAGGAAACTGCTCTCAACTCCAACTGTTTTCAGGGGATGATGACAGGGCTCATCTGCATCCTTTCTAGATCCCATCAGGTGATTTTTACTGGATAGCAAAACTAAACTTGCCAAATCTGTGGGAATGTTGGCTTCTGCTATCTCCTCTGATTCTTCAGGTGCCTTTAATTAGCATACTATTAAGTTATTGGAAAAATAACTTTAAGAAGACATGTAATTTGTAAAAGAGGGTTGTTACTGTACCAGTCAGTACAAATCACCAGTGTGAAGAACAAAATGTGATATTTATGCAAACTCTGATATAAATTTGTAGATATGCAAACTGTTTCAAACTTGAAACAACAAAAGGTGGTTTTAGAAACCAGATTTCTTCTGTAGAATTCATACCAATATAATTTCATTTTCTGGAAAATGTTGTGAACAATTTCTGTCTCACATGCACAACTCTAAAAGGTAAACCCATGCGTTTACAAGCCCACCCTTATCTCTGTTGCAGCACTTCACAGATGGTTTTGGAACCATTTGATATTTAATTACATGCAGAATGTTGCAGAGAGGAGATGTAACTTTTGATTTTTTTTTTCCCCTGTTCTTTTCTTCTATTAAGAAAATAGCAAAATTATTCAGACTGGATGCATTTGCTCTTGTGTTCATCAAAGCATGCTGACATTTTTTGTACCTTTGCAGCATGGAGAAAATGAAAACTTATCCCTAAACATTGCCATCTTTTTAGTGGTCTTCTCTGAGAAGTGTACCTTGTTTTCTTCCTTGCTTCCTGTTTTTCCCCTTTCTTTCTTGCTCTGGTTCATTTTTTTTTGTGAGCTCCTTCAATGCAAAGCTTTCACATCACCAAGCGGAGACCCTTATGTTTTCTCAGAGCGATTTCTGTATCTCTTAGTAGATCAAAAGCCCGTGTCCCAGGGGGCTGTGTCATTCAGGACAACCTGCCCCCAGGTACCACAGCTGCAGATACCTCTGTTCTGGTAGCTGGTGTTCACTGCACCAAGCCTGTGTTTGTGCCAGGAGGAGGCACAGTGAATTTTCTGGGAAACCAGCATGGGAATTTAGAAGCACCAGCATGACAACACAGGGGCCCTTGAACAGGCCACTCTTTGGTCACTGGAGACCTTGTTAATCTCTGCTTGATGTGAACCACATAATAAGAAACTTTCTAAGCCATCCTTTGCTCAACATGATAATAATTTTTTCTCTTTGCTTGCACTCAGAAATTAATACTTGTGTTTAATCCAAGAGCAATTGAGTCATGGGAAATATTTCATTCTCTATAAATACATTTCTTCACTATATATCATGGTGATCTCTAACCTCTATTCTTGGCCCTTCATGCATATATGAAGTACACTGCTCTGTACACTGAACAAAGGGGAGTTCTGTACGGACAGCGGATGCCAAGAGTATTCAGCTACACTAGTATCAGTTCCCTGCTTTAAAAAAGCCACTGCTTCAATAGCCATGCTTATAACCAGTAGTGAGCCTCTTGAGGTTAATTCATACAGACAGAAATTTATTTATTTCAATATTGTGCATTTAGTTAGAAACATATGTCAAATTCAATTCTCTACCTCATCTTTAACTTTTTTCCACCTGCAAGTCAAATTAGGGGAACAATGGAAGGAAGGAAGGAAGGAAGATATTTTTACACAGTTAATGAAGCAGATTCAGTCTGGAAATAATGAAGAACTATTTCTTTGTATTAAAGCTAATTGTATTGTGATACATTCTTCCTAAGGTAGCAATACAGTTGAATCATCACTGACGGTATTCACTGCTTACGGATTTTGAAGAGGGCACAGTCCTGCATTATTACTGATTTGGAGCAAATGACTAACCAAATCTTTTGCACTTCTAAATTTGGTGAAAATCATTATGATGCCCTAAATGGACACAAAAGCTATACATATATTTTCTGGTTATTCTCAAAACATGTCTCTTGTACCTTATTTCTCATCAGTAGCTTTCACAATGCAGTAAGAATGAATAGAGAGATGCTGTAGTCCTTTTGGGTAAGCATAATTTTTAATGAAGAATTAAAGAACATGCTCTTTATCAAACAGTTGTACCCACCCTTTATTTGTGTTCTTCATACTTTGCTTTGTCCCATTTTAGCTGAAAGAGTTGTTGCCACATGGTAGAATTGACAGGTAGGCTTGATGCATCTTCCACAAAATAAAGCATCTCTGAAACTGGGGTCTTTTTAAAAAAAAAAAAAAAAAAAAAAAAAAAAAAAAAAATGTAAAAGGGAGGATTTTTTAAAAAAAAAAAAAAGAAAAAAAATAAAGAAAAAAAAAGTGTGAGTAGCACCAGTCTGAGTCTTTTCTAAAGCAAAGCCCTGGAGACTTGTGGTATGCTTGTAGCCAGTCACGTGGAGGTTGTCATGGCATCGCTGCACAGAAAAGGAATGAACAGCTGGTGGTAGCATTTCAGACAATACTTTTAACAAATAGAAAACAAGAACTGAATTTTATAGCAAAGAGTATTTTATTCATATATAAAATAGATCACCAGTTATACTTCACAAACCAGCTCTGCTTCACACTGGTGAAGGAAAGAGAGTGGTGTAAGCCATTAATAAGATGCATGGCAGGGGGGTTGGAACTAGGCAGTCTTTAAGGTCCCTTCCAACCCAAACCAATCTATGATACTACGAATAATTCATACAAATATGTAGAGGACTGCATAATGGGCTATGTTTACTGAGTCTTGAATTGAATGGCACACTTCAGTAATGCTCTGAACAAACCCATGGTGTCATCTTTTGCTCTGCAATAAATTTTTAAAAACATTTATTTAATTGATTAAAAATGCACTTTTCAAAAGCCAGGGGAAATGTGTCCATACTGAGATAGTTCTGGGGTTTAACAGCCTTTTCACCTTTCTTTATCTGCTTGACATCTGACAGCTGAGAAAAGCAGGCAGGCTTCCAAAAGCCATTTACCAAGTTGACTACTGATTCTCACGCAGGACCACCTTGGATTTCATTTAGGCAACATTTGGCAGAAAAGTGAATGGGCAAAGGTGTTTCCTTAGGCCCTCTCAAAAATAGAAAAGGTTCTTCTGCTCATTCAAGGTCAGCTTGGCCTCCTCCAAAGATGACTTTGAGCTGACACAGATCATTTGATGTATGTCCTCATGGTATGGAGCACCCTGAAGCTGCGTCTGGCAGACTGCTGTGGAAGTTTCCTTTTGGTTTTCTTTATAAGGTCCTTAGTTCCTAAGGAGAAGACTTGAATTACAGCTTGCAGCTGCCATGGGTCTTTTAAAACAGGTAGAATAATGCACATTATATAAGAGTACTGGGATGTAGGGAGGGAATCTGTGGCAGATAGTACCAAAATTCACTAACCAGAATTGGTCTGTTCAAGGATGAACCAGGTGATATTCCTTTTTATTACAAAGCTCTTTGTGTCGGTTGATCTTACACAGTGTTTCATGAGGATGCAGCAACACATCTATCACACAACTACCCAACACAGAATCAGGGCCAGTGCTCTTTTTCATATGTATCTTGATCACCTTTTTCAGTTTCAGTGGTTGAAGTAAGGTTGATTGTAGGCATTAGTGATTTTTATTACACTTGGTGTGAAATGGAGCTTAAACAGCAGAAGCAGACATATAATTAAAATCTTGATACCTACTAATTTTGAGCTGTAAGGCAAATACTCTTATTTTCAGACAAATGATGGAAGGAAATGAAGAGTGGTTTTTTCAGCTGTTTGTGTTCTTAATTTCTTGTTAATGTAAAAGAAAGACGCAGAGAGTGTCAGTAAAAATAATAGAGAGTACAGAGTTGAAGGGCATCTTTTCAAATACCTGTTTAAAATGGAACTGTGCACGTAACACAATTACATTTTGCTCTTGAACAAGTAAAAGTGCTTGGCAGGGTCTTGGCCTTTTAAATGCTATGTGTTTAATGATCTGTTATGGACTGATCTGAAGGACATCATCATCTTTTTGCTGATTGTGATTAAGCCCTTAAAACATAAGAAAAACATAGACTCTTACATTGATGGAAACATGGCCCAATAAGAAATTGAAATCACCTGGCACGGGTTCCTAGCTGTTTCTGAATTAAATTCTGTGAAGGGAAGTGGCTTTAAACTTCCTCCTTGGTTGCCTCTTTCTACCCTCAGAAACTGTGCATAGATGCATTCTAAACTGGATTCTGGGGGGATTTTTGTATTGCTGGGTTTTATTTTATTTTGACTTGAGGAAAGAAAAGCTCAGCAGTTTCAATGGTTGTCATCATGTTGAGCTACCTAAGGTCCGTAAGATGGTGACAGAAGACAGGGACAATAGGTCCTACCTCTAGTTCTAATTTCACTTCTAAACTTAGAGCTACAGCAGGGAATTCTTTAGACTGGCACTTCACTGTTTAGTCAAAACAGTCTTCTGGAGCATCCTTAAAAAGCTGCAGACTCGACTTACATGTAATTACAATTAGCAATTGGTGCTTAATAGCAAAAGGTACTTGCTAAAGAACAGGTGAGAAATGAGTAGATGATGAACATAAGAATATTTTTATTTTTGCAAAAAATGCATTTTCCACTACGTATTAAGACACAAATACATTTAGCTTTCATGCACAGCAGAGAGAATTGTGTTTTCTGCAGCATAGGAGCAACAAAGTCAATACCAGAACCAGTTAATCTTGGAGTGTGCTCAGCTTCTCATTGGAGATCTCAGCACTCTATGGCTCCCACAGGTTTCTGGGTTTGTTTTTTTAATCTCTCTTTTGCTTTGGTCTGATTTTTAAGCAAACCTGTGCATACAATATATAGGGCTGTAAGCTCTGCAGGTGGTACTGCTGCTAGGAATTTGATTCTTGAGTTACTTCCCACTATGTTGCAAATTAGTGAGTCGCTGCCCTTACCTCTCCCACCCCCTTTGCCAGCAGAAGAGCTTGGGCTGGCTCAGGAACTAGCTACAGCAATAAGTTCCAGCTACAGAGGAAGTTTAACAAAATGCTTCTGCTGCCATGGTGCACCCCACAGAGCTCGTCTGTTTGAAGGTACTGTTGCTCACCGTGACCAGAAATGCCTTTTCACTTTTTTCACTTGCCGTGAACTTTTTATGTTTAGTAAGAAAATGCAATATGGTGAGTGTACATTTTCTAAGGCTTTAAAGCTTTTCTGTATGTATGAAGAGGAAAATATGTCCTGGGTTGGTTTTTTTTGTTGTTGTTGTTGACAGCTTTCCTGGCTATTTTAAAGTTGTGGCAATTTCTTACTTTGTTTTATGCTGACTGACTTTGAACATATGCACAGACTGAATCACAGGATGGCAGCCACTTGTGGGTGTGTTTGAGGATCCAGCCCAGCCTCCCTTGTTCACTGCCTATCCCTGGATGTGCATTTCAAGATGCTGTGAGAAGCCAAATTATTGTTTGGTCAGTTCAGTGTGTTACGTGATAGGACCCCATGCTGTGACTGTGCCCCTGCAAGCACACCCCCTCATCAGATAACTCACAAGCAAATGACCTGACTGTGTAGTTGAAGCATCCATCTGTACTCAGGGGGATAAAAAAAGCAACTGGAAGCTGTGCTGGGATGAGTGGGATGTGCTCTGTCTGTGCATGCAGCATACCTAGGGGCTTCCATCTAAGGGCTGCCTGCAGTCAGGCCAAGGATGTCCTCCTGCATGTGTGTGAGCAAAGCCTCCCTGGCGTGGCACAAGTGCTTGCAGAGCTGAGTGGTGAAGAGGGAGGGGACTTGAGGGCTCTGGCTCCCACTGCAGTACAAAAGCAGATTGACCAGATGCTTCCTTTAGACTTGACCCCTTCTGGAAGTTTTGAGCAAGAACTAATTTTTGGCTGGGTAAAAAAAAAGAGGTTGTTTCCCACTTATTGTCTGAGAAATTGAGAGAAGGGAAAGGGGGTGGGAAGAGAGGAAGAGGAAGGGAAATACATTGCTATAATCACACAGAGGTCTGTTTATCTATATGTATTTATATCTATATACACAATTTTAATTATTTTGGACTATGTTTACTAAAACACACAATTTCCTTGATATACAGAAAAATTGCCAAGAAGACCAGCACTGACAGGTAATGTTCCTCGGTGGTTTTAACGTGGGAGGAGGACACAGAGGGAGAGGACAGGGCAGGACACGACTGTTGAGCAATTGACTGAGCTCCTGCACTATGGTCTGCTTGTGCAGCAGTCTAAGGACTTTCTGGGGAAGGCTGGTCTCGCTGCATGAATGAATGGCACACAGTACTTACACAGAGATAAGGCCAGGGCCCTGTCCCCCACCTTTGCCTGAGGAGGGGAGCACTTTCTGGGTAATAACCTCCCTGTCCTGGTGTTGGCCATGGAGGAGGCACCTGGGTGGGGCAGGCTCTTGCTGCTGAACAGCTGGTCCGTAGCCAGAGGCCAGCGTGTCTGGGGACAGAGGGCTGGGTGAATTGTCCTGGCAGCCCCATATGCTCCCTGGCAGCCCTATGCCCCCCTGGGTACCAATGTCACTGCAGCAATGGCTGCAGAGAAGGTGTCAGGCTCCTGTGCCTGCAGGCTGGAGGGCATTGCTGATTCTTTAGCTGGCAGGGTTTTTTTACTTCTGGGTATTTTCTTTATAGCAGATCCTTGCCAAGTTTTACAGGAGTAAATCTCAGCCAACTTGTCTGCATGAGGCATAGCTAAATTCGTGGCTGGAATGAGGGCCACTTACCAGCGCAGGCAAGGACCATATTGCTGTAAGAGAGGTGTCAGCCTCCTAAGAGCAGCACAGAGGAGGAAACTCAAGGAAGCACAGAGACCTCCTAAGAACAGACAAAGCATGGTGAAGCAACAAAGGCTTTCGACTGAAGGCAAATGCCAACAGAAACATTATTCTGGATGCATGGGCTGTGGCCAGTGTTCCTGCAGGGAATGCTGTGCACTGCAGTGGGACATGGTGCTCCTGCAGGCCTGGCCCTTCCCCTCCATGGGAGGCATGTGGTAGTACATGCTTGTGGTAATTCTCGCTAATGTGTGGCTCCATGTTTTAGATTTTTTATACTGCTTTCAGGGCTGATATAAATTCTTACTGCTATGAACAGCTGATTGCTTTACAATGGCTAAAACTAGTTAGCAGAGAAAATGAGGTATTAATTAGAATTTTATTAGGTCCTGGGATATGTATTCTTGTTTCTTTCTCCACTCTATCCCACAGACCTGGATAAGCTTCAAAAATAATTTCACTTTTTATTCCCCATCTTCAGTTTTATTCTCTCTTTTTATTAATTTTATTTTTTGGCTTCAGAAATAATTGAAAGGTAGGCAGAGAAAGGCACTGTTTCCCTGAATGCAAGCACCATCTAAACACCAATTCTAGGCTGCTGTTGTAAACCTGTTGGGCATGCAAAAATTGGTTGCTTAAGGGCCTGGGTTTGATTTTGGTTTAAAAAAAAAGCCTGAATCTCTAATATAGTGACACCTGTCTCATCTTCCCTACTGGCTTGGGGAGACCTGCCAATTGCAAAACCACACAAATACAATTAGTCCTGTCATCAGCCAGTGGGACACAATCAGCCAGCCCCCTGACAAGAACTGCTAGTCTTACCTGTGTGCCCTGCTACTGTTCAGCCTGTTCCACACAAGGGAGAGAGCAAGGCCAGTCCTGCAGTGCTGCCTTTGGATTTACCCTCTGGCTTACTTGGATTACTCACTGGTTTGCTGGCACAGAGGAAGCAAGTTACAAGGTTCTGGCTCTCTGAAGAATACCACATACAAGCACTGTCCTTTTTTTTTTTTTTGGAGTGAGTGAGAGCAGATGTTTTGAATGGGCAGGTTTTGCTGTTCTTGAGGTTTTATGGGCCACCATAAAGCCAGAGTGGTCAATCTCTTTGAATGAGGCTCGAAGACAATGCTAGACTATAATGAATAGAGGAAGAAATCCTTTGTGGAGGTGGTGCAGGGGCACCTGCAGTTATGCCATTTCCAGCAGTGGTAAGACAGCTATGCCAGCCTGGGATGGGATTAACTGGATGCATTAGTTTCAGACTATGTATCTTGCCTTCTGGTCAGACTCAGGCAGACAACTTTATTCTCAATAGCAAATTAAACTTCTGTTTGTTTAAACAAAATCATGTTATGGCTTCTCTGTGGATGCTTGCAAATATCCCCCTTTGGCAAGTCAATCTTTCCCAGTGGGTGCAAGAGGAATAAGCTCCTGGGTACAAGGAGTATATTTTGCTCTTTGACATTTCCGCTTGTTGCGTGAGTGACCAGACCTTCCATCTGTGGAACTTAGTTGTGTTATCACAGCTATTTCCAGCAGGTGGCAGATGATAATCATGCTAGTAACCCAATCTGGGTACAAATGATGTGTTTTCCAGGCTGTTTATTCAGATATTGACTTAAATCTACACATTATCTAGTGGCTATAAATATGTTTCCAAAAGTAATAAAATAAGATTGTGTAATTGGAACCCATTAGTAGTTACCCATGATAATATGTAATTAAATACTTGGGTATCAAGTGTGGTATGATTTTTATTTTTAAATTCAGCCTTGATTTTTTTAATCTCCCAGATCTGAGAAATTGCTTCTATTTCAAAAACCTCCAAATAACCATCTGGCTAATTGTGTTTCATGGTATAATATTATCTTTGCTCATCAACTGTGGTGGGATAGAGCTCCTCCATGTAGTCATGCCTGGATAATTAACTGATGCTTTAAAGAATTATGTGTTAAAATATAGTGGCAAATGGTGCTATATTGCCTTTCCTATGTAACCTCTCACAGGCAGGACTGCTCTGCCTGAGTGGTACTACTGACTGAAGGAGGTTTATTTCAGACTGGCAGTCCTTAATGAGGACCAGATTTTGCTCCTTTCGCTCTTGTCAGTAGTCACTCGCACACATGAGTAATCCCAGTGTGTTCAATGGGAGCTATTCACCACACAGACAGAGGGTGGCATTTGCAAGTTGACCTTCCAGCATTGGCTTCAATGGGGTGTTTGAGCAAGTGGAAGACCACAGGACCTGACCCATACTAAATGCGTGACTGCATGGAAAAGTCTGTTCAAGGTTTACAGCAGCACGTGGGATAGCTGTGTGCTGCTGCTCGTGGGTGAATTATGCAAAGCTTCACAAAGTCAATGTAAACCTCATAGCATCTGTCTTACAGGTCTTGCTTATAGCACAAAACTGGAACACATCTCGCAGGCAGAGAAGTGTTTGTTTAATGTGTGTTTTGGGGTGGATATTGGTAGTATAATCCCAATGGCTTTCATGTGGGTGGCTATACCATCCCTGGGGTGGATAAGAGGGAGAAGATAGGGTAAAAGCTCTCCTTGCAGTCCTATCAGAAGAGATACTACCAGTGCTGCCAAACTGAGGGGGGTTGAAACTTCACCTTGGAGTTGGAGAGTAAGGGTGGAGTCCCATTTTGTCAAATTAATTCTCATAAAGAGCAGAGAAGACTGCAGATGAGGTGATGACATAAAAGCAAAGGAGATATGAAAATGATGATTATGGCTGCCAATACGCAATGACTCGTGAAATATGGTTGTTTATATGCCTGTTTGTATAACCATGTATTTATTGTAAACAGAAGTACTCAGTATTTTTAAAACAGTAGAAAGTTCTATTGCTGTTCAGTTTTTCTTTCTCAATATTATTTGCTGTTTTCACCTAGCAGTTTCACAGAAGGTCAACATGGAAAATATGAGAATAGATGCATACTTTTTAAACTGCAGTAAAATTCACCATATTTCATTCTTGTACATAATCACTGGGGTCTCTAGTGTTTTGGTTTGGTTTTATTTTTTTTCTGTAAGATCTTAATGCAGTTTTATTACATTATAATCTCTTAT
The DNA here is from genome assembly GCA_013398055.1 of Ifrita kowaldi. Taxonomy (NCBI): domain Eukaryota; kingdom Metazoa; phylum Chordata; class Aves; order Passeriformes; family Cinclosomatidae; genus Ifrita; species Ifrita kowaldi. Next base: position 570,317 of record VZRS01001707.1, on the reverse strand, counting down.
GGAAGGATAAAGGGATTTGTTCCTTAATAGGAAAGCAAAGTTTATAGGCTCAAGTAAAGCAGATATGGCCCAGAACACAATGCTTTTGCAAGTTTAACCAGAAGATATTTCTTGTTGGTAAACTTCACTGGAATCCTGAATGTTCTGTGCTTGCTGCTGTAATAACTTGGATTTTAACATAGATACATATTTTAGGGGAAAGCCAGACTGACAGATTTTTAGAAGTGATGAACAAGAATTAAAAGAGAAAAAAATATTAAAAAATTAAAAAACATACACCATGGAAGTTAGTTGTATTTTCTTGGCTATTGTAACAACCAGTTCTTACTGGGCCCTTTTTCCTGTAATTAAAGCCATTTTTCTTTTCCCCCTTCTGGCCTCTTCCTGGCCCAGTGTTCCAGCAACAAGCAGCAAAAATGTGGAATTTTTTGAAAAGGCAACTAGTAAGAAAAACAGGTAGACATGCTTTACTTCCCGTACTCAGGGGTCACAGGGGAGATCTTTGCTTTCTTTAATTGTAGAAACTGCAATGCAATCCCTGGTTTTCCTGATTCTGATGCATAGATCTATTTTTATCCAGCGTGTGAGTGTGCCATACATGCATCTATACTGGTACATACACAGAGTTCAGTAACAGCCACCTCAGTAGTACCTGCTCTTTCCCATGTTTCTCCTTCAATTAAACTTCGTCATTTCTGTAGTGTTGTGAAATCTGTGCTTTCTTGTCACTGTTGCTGACATTTTGCTAATTAAAGGTTTCTTCTTGTCATCATTCTCTTTCTCCTCTTCTTTTATTTCATGTAATGGCCGGAGTGTCTTCCTTCCAGACTAATCATACAAGTAATTTCACTGCTGTTTTGTCATTCCTCTGTAGCTACCTCAGATGTGAACTCTTAGCCTTGGGAGACAGGTAATCACAGACTCGGTCTTAATTTCCTACTTGCATAGTATATTTCTGCCATATCTCACTGTGCACAGAGACTGAGGGAAGGACTGCAGCCTTTCCCTGACCACTTGGCTGGTTCTAGGACTTCAGGAGCAAAAATACCCAGCTATTTTTGTTATCTTACTGTGAGAGGTATCACTGCAAAGTCTGAATTTACCGCTCAGACAGGGAATAGGATGCTGAGGCTCTAGCAAAGACATCTTTGCTTCTCCACTCACTTTACCAGGGATAAATGTTTATTGGGTACTACCCTACCCTAGTCAGCGTAGTAATCATATCATGCAGCATGTCTATATGGATAGCAGCTGCCTTTAGGCCTGGAACAGATATTATTAGTTAAAACTGTCTATGTCTTCCTAGAATTCAATTACAATATCTTGCTCAGTCATCAGATTTTTGCTTCATCATCTTGCTTTTTATAACAGTGATATTGCCTTAGATTTGTCTTAAATATGTTGTTCCTTCACATAAATATAGGTAGCAGCTTTGTGCTACCCTAGGGATAGAAGGTTCATATTTTGTTAGTTTCTTGCATAATGCAAAAGGAGATTAGAGAGCTTCTTATATTCTGTTTCCTCCCAAGAGAAAGCTATCATGTAGATCAAGAGAGGAAATGATTTCCTTGCTTGGCACAAATGAGTCACAGAAAATGACCTTCTTTGTAGTCTAATTTAGATTCAAGAATCCTCTGAAGAGCTGATAATATAAACCCATATGGCTTGGATGAAGAAAGTTGGGGAAGACATTGTCACTAACAGACTCATCCACATCTTAAAAAGCAGTATTTCACTTTGCCTAGATTTTTTTGATCAGACTGCTGCAGCTGCAAACCTCAAGTTGCCTGCACATGTTGTGTGTAATATGCACATACATACATGATGCTGCTGCTGAGGTTTCATTTCGGCAATGGAGTAATTGAAAAAACAGCACACACTCTTTGGCTGTTTTTATACTGTGTTAAACATCTTTAAAAATACATATTTATGTGAATTTTGAAACAGTGCTTACATTTACATTGTTGGACTGTATAATGTTTGGAGACATGTTTATTACAGAGGAAGCAACAAGCTTTCAGCTGTATATCAAGAAAACAAGACCCGACAGAAAATAAACTAGCATACTGATACACAAAAGAACTGACAAAGAGCTTCAGCAGAAAAGATCTAGTGGGAAACCAGAAGCATAGCTGGACAGCACAGAGAGCTGCAAGCAACCATTTGTAGATTTTCATGTGTGGAATCTTAATTTATTCCATGGTGAAAAGTCTAAGAAGGTACCAGCTTTTTTTTGTCTATTTTTTCTTGCTATACGTTGGTTTTTTATTTACTAATTTTTTTTGGGTGTTTTGATGTTTTTAAATGTTGATCTGTTCCAATTGTTGCTAATTGATTCTGTAGGCATCTTGGTAGTTACTGTTATGCTTAAGTGTGGAAGTTGGTCGTGCTTCACTACATTTTACAGGAAAGGCTGGGTTTATGGTTAAATTTTGCCACAGCTTTCCTGGACATATCTGTGCTCTTGGCAAAGCTAGGCCATCCTGAAAAATAGCCTGGAAGTGTAGCCATGGGCAGGTATGCATTGCTAAAGCTGCCCAGCATGCCACTGTGCCCTAACCACACCTTTGGACTGGGATGCTTTCTGATCCGGTTGCTTGTGATCATGGGTAAAGAATTTCCAAGTGACATTGCTTACGGGCCTCTTGTTTTTCATAATATACAAATGGGAGTCATGACAGTGTATTTTTTTTTACCCAACAAATATGTTGTGAGCACCAGTGTCAGCACAGGGAGGGGTTGCATGCAACACCTGAGGTTAGGGTGTGGGAGAAAACCAGCATCTTAGATTATAAGGTAAATTTATGCTGGGTCAAATGACATTAGATTTGAGGTAGTGGGCTTTAACTGCAAATTTGAGTGCACAGAAAGGGGTGTGGAATTTATGTATAGCTTGATTTTTGTGAACATATAATGACTGTATTATAGGTAGATATATTCTTTCATTTCCTGGACATAAAGGATATAGGTAGAAGAGCCATGACTGACTGAAAAGAGCACAATGGCAAATTGGGAAGAATAGTCTGTTCAGTATCTGCTGAGAACAACTCTTGCAGCAGGAAATGCTGGGAAGAGAATTGAAAAATTGATTTTTTTAATGACAATTTTGGGGTCAACCTTCTGCGGATAAGAAAAGCTTCCAACAGGGAAATGAGGCCAGCTGAAGTCCTTATGTAGCAACGGCAAACACAGAAGTAAATTTTTTTATCTGAGAAGTCCCTAATATTTAGAGCATGGAAACAGATTTCTCCCTGATGTTGAGGAAGATTTATAAGGATCCTAAGCATAGGATACATTTACCTTTGCTTATAGCTAAGCCTTATCCACTTGCTTATAGCTGTAATTCTTTGTGCTTGTGTTCAGCATTGTGTGTAACAGTTGCTTGCCATTTTTCTTCAGTGAGATGGCCCAGTAGGCTTGTATTTATTTTGTACCAATATGTTCAAGGTGTGTGCATGTGTGGTGAAGGAGCAAAAGCAACAGACTTTGTATATTTCTTTCTATATCTGAGCATGTACAGAGTGTTAAAACAGACGTGTATACCCTAAAATTGTTTGTCACATCCAGCATCTGAGAGGCAACATCAGGTTAGCTGGTCTGAGACAACGTCCTTCTTAAAATGTGAGCTCTCTGATCAGTATTCTTCTAGTTTCTGTTCAGACTGCTGCTCGTGTTGCGTCTTGTTCAGCTGGAAGGTGAGACAAAAATAGGGGAGTCAGAAGTATTGAGACAGGTGAAATTTGGGTTATGGTGCAGAAAATGCTAAAGGTTATTAGGGCAGGGATCACTGAAGGTATCTTGGGGGATGCAGAGGACCGGCGGGCAGAGGAGCTGAAGTGTTTCAGTGAGCTGGGAGCATTATGGAAGAAAAGACAGCACATGGTAGAATGGGTGTAATGAGGTTACAGAGGACGTTGGGCATATTGCAGCGAGGAAGAAGGAATTACAGCATGGATGTTGGTAAATGGAAGCCTGTACTTTATAAAATCTCTTTACAGTCCTGTGCTATAAAAGTATTTTTATTAAATTACATATGTCACTTGGCTATGCAGACAAGGAAGACACAGTAAGTCAGGCAGCTCCTTAAGATAACTCACTGCTTCCTTTTTTGGCTGTGAGCTTGCCAGTTTCCGTCAGTTAGGCCTGTACCTGTGTGGGAAATTCAGATGCCTCAGGCTTTCCTACAAGCCGACTTCCTCTGCTATTGTAGCTCCTTCCCAACTTTTCATTTGCTCTTCCATATTTCAATATCTCACCTTTTAGTTTTTTTTTTTTTTTAATAAAGGGCATTTATCATGTGTTGTATCTTCCATGATTCAAGCAGTGGTGGACTGCTCAACTGTATTCATCGGGCTTGCATGCGCAGCTTCTTTGGTACAGACTTCATACTGTGTGTGACTGACTTGCCTTCTGATTTCTTGCTGTCCTTCATTACTAGCTTCTTAATACATGTACAGATTGTGCTGGAGTGTGATGTTGCTGGGCGGTTCTGCATAGGGATGCTCCAAGCCTCTTTAGGGGGGATGGCGACTGCACCAAAGGTAATTTGATCTTTCAGTTTTTGAAATAATGTAATCCGTAGACCTCCACTGAACTTTGTGTTCTGCTTTTGCCAGACCTTTAGGGAAGCCGTATTTCAATTACTGACTTTACAAGACCCAAAGTTTGGCACTGAACACTGACACAGGTCCTATTTCTTGCTGTTTAATGTGTAATCATGCAAGTCTGAAATCTGAATTCCCTGCTCTCCCCGTGCAATCAGGTAGAGCCAGCTTTGCCGCTGATCAAATGGAACCAGGAGACAGACTGGCCTGCTCCCAGCGCCCAAACGGGTTTGTTTATTTAATACGGGATTTCTTTTCCTCATTAATGAATGGCTTTCAACCTGGGGCATCGCTAGTGCCCTCTCTTTATGGCTGTGTGGGAAAGAGGACTTGCACATCCCTCCCTCCCTCCCTCTCGCCATGACGCCAACGGCAGCTCCCGGCGGCTGGTCCGGGCCGGCACTGGAGAGGGGCCCCAGAGTTAGTCAGCGCTCGCCGTCCCCGCGCTGCCCGCTGGGG
>VZRS01001707.1:420672-565154 GCA_013398055.1 Ifrita kowaldi | reverse complement strand
GTCGGTGCCTGGCAGGCGGCCGGTGCCGCGGGGACGGGCGGACAGCGCGGTGCGTCCGGCTGGCGAGCGGCGCCGGCTGGAGTCCGGGCGGCGCAGGATATTCGGCGGATTTCGCGGGTTTTGTTGGTTTTTTGTTTTTGTTTTTGGTGGTTTTTTTGTTAGGGTTTTTTTTTTTTTTTTAATTTTTGTTGCTAAGCTACACTCCAGAACTTTGAAGGCGGCCACCGAGTCTCAGCGCTATGTGTCACTGGCAAAGCTGGTGCGAAACCGGCCCAAAAGTAGCTGTGTGCAGGAGCCGCTGTCTCAGCCCCTTGCCTCGGCGAGGGGGACAGGCAGGGGCTGCTGCCGCTTCCTCATAGCTTCCTCCGACTCGCTCTTTTGGGGATTCGCTCTTCTTCTTGCTGTTGAGCGAGTTCCAAACCACGTTATTAGAAAGTAAGCGACAGATGTCAGCGAGCGGATTAAACTCTCCCTGGTCGAGTTCTGAGTGTGCCGGCTGGGAGGGAAATCCCTCGTTTCCGTAAGACAATCAGTCCCACATGCCGAGGAAGCAGTTCTCCTCCCCGGGATGGGGCGCGGAGTCTGCGAGCTGCAGGGGAAGTGGCGAAGTTCAGCGCCGGGCTCACAGCGGTGGGTACTGGGGACGTGAGGCTTCCTAATAAAGCTCTTGAAAAATCTCCCTTTGCGTTTCCCTGCGTTCGGAAGCAAATTTGCAGCCACCAATTGCCGTGTTAGATAAAACTGAAACGTGAGATTACGTAGAAAATCTCATTATTGGATAGCGACGTTAGCGTTTCTTCAAAGAGACCATTGCTTGGATCGTTTCCTCGTTAATTGTCAGCAGATAGTTTAGTAATAGCAGCTTTTAAGAGTTAAAATTTTATCATATAAACTAAAAATTATGTGTTCATTTTATGTCCTTGTATACATCCAGAAAATAGATTCAGTAAGACTACAGAGTATGGTCAGAGACTTGTTCTCTGTCTCTTTTCAAAGAGGGGAGGGGGAAAATAAAAAAGGTCTTTTCACAAGGGAGAAATCCGGACATCATGTGAGCGATGCTATTGCAAGTTGTTTTTATCTGGTGATTTTTAGTAAAAGGGGTAAGAACACATCTCGCGGATAGGATGATGAGTTGTGGCTGAAGTGTTTGTGTTTGATTAGCTGGGGTTTTTCTGAGAAGAAAACAGTGATGTTGTTATACCTAAGTGATTAAAGTCACGAGAGTGTGGGGTTTTTCTGCAATGTAGATCGAAGATGATAACAGCAGCGAAAGTCTTGAGATTAATCTCATTATGACGCGTACTAAAGTTAATCCTGCTGCCGATTTCAGTTATCGGAGCGGAGCCCCCATCAGAGCTAAGCACTTGATTACTGTAGAACTGCAGCAAGGATCCGCGCTGGTTTTTAGCCTGGATAGCGAGCAGGACAAGCCGGGCGCATCCCGGGTGCAGCGGTGCTTCGCTGGTGCCGTGAGAGCGGAAGGTGTTTCCCGGAGGATGTTGAGGACAATGCCCGGCGCTGCGCCGCAGTTCCGCCGCTGCCCGGCAGGGGGCGGAGCCGAGCGCTTCCGTCTGCCCGCGGCTGCCCGAGGGACGCGCACCGGCGTCGTGGCAGCAGCGCGGCTTTCTGCCACTCGTGTCCGAAAGTCACTCTCCTTTCTGCAGCTGACTGTCTCTCGGGAAATTTGTCAGGAAAATAGGAAGCGGCAGGATTGCTTTGGTGGGTTGGGGGAGTATTCCTAATCAGACTGGCTTCGTGAAGCAATCCTAATCTTCTAGAATTTAAGTGTGGAAGCTTCTAGGCTCCCTGCAAGAAGTACTGTGACTGGATCTGAAGGGAGGTCACAGACTCGGAGTTGTTAGGGTTGGAAGGGGTCTCTGGACATCATCTACTGCAAACCCCCTGCCAAGGCAGGGTCACCTAGCGTGGGTTATACAGAAATGTGTCCAGGTGGGTTTTGAATGTCTCCAGAGAGGGAGATTCCATGACTTTTCTGGGCAACCTGTTCCAGTGCTCTGTCACTCTCAATGTGAAGTAGTTCTTCCTCACGTTGAGGTGGAACTTAGTGTGTTTCTATTTATGGCCATTGCTCCTCATCCTGTTGCTGGGCACCACTGAAAAAATGGTGAACGTTGCAGGGACACTACTTTTTTCAGCTTTTGCCAGGAGTACATTTGTCTTTTAGCAGTTCCCATTCACGGATATCTTGTAGGTTTCTCTTTTCTCTAGGGACAGGAGGCTTTGAATCTTTTAATGGATTAAGAGACAAGTTATTTGAGGGCAAAAAGATAAGTCAATTTGCTTTGTTTTATCATGCTGTAGAAATGATCAATTCTGTTATTTGGGAGCTTGTTTCATGGCCAAGCTTGACTGATCTCTGACTTTCAAATACTCTGTGCTTGATCTGATAAGATGTTTCCTTCTCTGTAGCACCTCTGCTGGCAAATCATGAATGGGGATGCTGATATACAGGTGTGCCTTAGTATAAACGGGATGAAATGTGGTGCTGCTGCATTGAGGAGTCAGTGCAGAGTGGACACCCATGTTGGCATGCTTCTCTTAGTGGGGAGGCTGATGCAGTTGGGAGGCTTCTGGCTGTGCAAAACATCTGTAGCCTAGAGATGTTTGAATGCCCTAATGTAATGTACTGCTGTGGCTGGCTTGTCCTGTATTTCCAAGAAGCTGCAGGTAAATGAAGGCATTTTCTTCTGCTCGTATAACTTGTTCTTTTGGGGCTGATGGGCTGCATGGAATCAGCCATATTTAGCTAAGTGGGTAATTACATCCTGGATCTCTTAAGTGCTTCCATGTTCTGAGGAGTGTTGTTTCTAGTCGTGCTTAGATTTAGCTTGAGCCATCTGTCTCCTTTTTTGAAAATGTTGAAGTTTTGAAACAGTTGAGCTTTGTAGGAAGCTGTGTGTTTGCCTCACTCAGTTGAACTGACAATGGTGTGGCACCTCCTAATGATGTCTGGTTGAGATGCTCAGGTTGTGGAGCAGCAATGTGAACTCTGTTGATGTGGGTACCAGTGTTAAGAGGAGTTGTTACTGTGCTGCCTTTTGTGCAGTTTCTTTTGTGGTTAATTGAATTGAAAGAACTTAATGCCTGGCAGCTTCTGCTCATGTTGTAAAGAAGTAATGTACAGAAGAAAGAAAAAAGTAGTACGTGTGTTAATGAATGTGCTGTTCAGATGTCTAGTTGAAACTGATTTATTTTGGCTTTCCATAACTGAAACAGTTGTGCTTATGTCTTTTTTTTCCTTAATTCAAAATTATTTTTACCGGAATCCCTTATACATAAACAAAACAATGTGTCATGTAAGACTAAACAAACACTTCCTATAAGATTGCCACTTTGAGGAAGTGTGCAGTGCTGATATTTCCATGAGTCAGTGTTTCAAAACCTGAAAGGAAACAACATAAGGCTCTATGGCTGATGATTGGCTGGAAAAACTACAAAGAGAGTCCTTCTGCTTGACAACATGACTTTTGTTGTACTGTTAATATTTAATAAATATGCTGTACTTAATTGCTACTTTTTTTCTCCTTAAATGGCATCAGCTATTAAACTTTCAGTTGGAAAAATAAAAGCTCATGTTCAGGGTTTCTGCTGTTGAAAGCTGTATCCTGGCTAGCAGAGAACCTGCTGCCAGATTTTACTTTGTGAAATGGTTTATTCTTGAAAAATCTAAAATAACAGCTCATTTGTAAATTTTCGCTTTAAGAAGCTTTTCATGTCCCTGAAATCTAGTGCTGTTATACTTAGGGGCATTAGGCTCTGCTCCAAAATAGTATTTTTTCTAGCAGTAGTAGTCCTTGTAATAGCTCTGTCTGATAGTTTGAGAGTAATAATTGGGACAGGAGGATATTCCACACTGAGAGTTTACTGGGGCTCTAATGTAATGAGGAGAACCTTTTGCTCATCATTCTGTTGACCTGACAGTTAATAACAATCCACTTGTGTGCTGTGGGGACTTGCTACAATTTAAGACATTCATGAACTTCTAAAAGTTTCTTTTATCATCTTTAGAAAAAGTTGTTTTGTGGTTACAAGGTATTGAGGTCTTAGTCTAAAAAGTGGGTATTCCAGCAGCATAAGCTATCCTTAGCATTAAGTGGGATTAGAATCATGAAGCAGTGAAATATTTGTGATAAAAGTTGCCTACTACCTGATGTAGGTTGCTGCTTCACACACAGCTTACCCCATTCTAAACTCACCCCATTTTCTAGGAGCTATAAGACCTTGTTTATGTCCAGTTGACAAAATGAAGATGATTGGTCTGTAGATGTGCCATCTTTTTGCCTCTTATTCTTGGTGTGCCTTCTTTACTAATTCATGCAGAGCTATGTAGTTTAAGACACTGTGAAAGCAGTTAAACTTTGTGAAACTGAGAGTCTTGGGTGAAGTCAGGCAGAGTATTTAGTTAAGTGCTAGTTTACTGGTGTTTAAGCAGATCAGTTGCCAAGAGAAGGTATTTACAGGCTTCCACCATTAAACTTGGTGCAGAGTGTTTGAGAGATGTCTCTGCATTTCCAAGGCTAAGAAGAAACTTATCTTGTCCCTGACTAATATAAGGTCTCCCTTAAGTCTAATAATACTAAGGTTGTTCAGGGAAATCCATTTTGTCTTGAGATGTCCCTTATAATGTTGTCTACTGGGATTTAGTGTCTTGTCTTAAATGGTTACTTGTAGAAGTAATTACGACTAAATATGTTCATTGCATAATACTGTAAAAGGATTTATTCCTGTTTAAATGGGACAAAAGGTTGTTGAATAGATATTTTTAGAATGAGAGAATTTTTCCCAGGTACCTTTCTCTCTCTCTCTCTCCCTGTATATATATGTGTATTTGTAAAAAAAATAGAAAATTGTTATTTAGGAAGTGTAAAATGTTTCTTATAAAGATAACAATGTTTTTTTCCTGTGGTTCTAAGTTAGAGGACCAAGAAGTAAAGAAAGGAAGAAAAGCTATTTGTATCTTGCCCTGAATATATTCAAGACTTCTCAAGATCTTTTCTTCACATTAAAAATTTAACAAATACAGCTTAAACTGATGTTGCATAGGTAAAATAAAGTGGCAACTGAACATTCGTATTGATTGACTGTAGCAATGCTGACTAAGGCCTGAGTCTCACAGGCTATGGAAGGTGCAGAATGGATTATGCAGATTTGTCACTGTTGGTTCAGTATTTGAAATTGCTAAATTTGGGTTATGTTCTGATCAGCTTGTGTTCAGTGTGCTGAATGGAAAAGGTCTGGGACCAGTGCTATTTCTAGAGGCAGAATGCTGTGGCTGTTTGTGGACTGTCAGGAACAGCCGTGACTGGAGCAAAAATGGAGACCATATTTTCTGCAAGTGAGAGAAGGAAGCAGAGGTAGCAGTGGAAAATGCTTCAGTGAATGTAGTTTTGAATAAATAGAAGATGCTTGTGTTTGGGGCTGCCAGCCTGACATCAAATTCCATAGCCTTCCATCCATAGCCTTACTTTCTTTTAAGTAGAGAAGGATTCATATATGAGTGGAAGCCAATGTGTTTTGGTTTTTAGAGCATGTAGAGGTAAATTCAGAGGAGTGAAACTGTTGAACAGATCTGCTCAGGGCCTTTGATGTCAGTAAGCAAACTTGTTAGTTTTTTTGGTCTTCTTCTGGAATTGATACATTTGAAAAAACCTGTTATTTAATCTCTCTCATAAGAAGTAGGTATTTTCTTGTCTCTTCATAGAAGTGATTGTCTGGTGGTCAGAGTACCAAATGCTCTTACATAAGGGCATGTAAGTGCTGGATGTCTTAGCTTTGCAGTTTTCCAGCAAATGCTTTTGAAAACTTCATTGCCTTGAATAACCCTTCAGACTGACTGATGTTTTTTGTATTTTGTTTTTTTTACTATTTCACTATCATTGATTAAAACCAAATTTTTAGTTCTGAAATTGCTGGGTTAGTTAGATGCCAGTAGTAGCTTCTCTCGCTCTGTTTTTATGTGTCTGTTCTGCCTGATGCCGTTCTTTGTGTTTTGCATATTGCTTCAATTCTGTTCCATAGCTGCAGTCCAAAGCATGAAATCATTATATGCTAACCCAAATTAGTAGCTTGATGCTGCTGAGAAGGCAGGTCTTGTCTTTCCTCTTCCCTACTCATCTTGCTCCCAGCCATGAAATGCTCTTGGCACACCTGCTGTTGACTGATGCTCCTCTGCTCGCAGAAAAGAAAATCCAGTTCAATTTGCAAAGCAGAACCAAAGAATGCAATCCAATTTTCTTTTCAGGTTTAGTTTTCCTCCATTTTAGTGAGCTGAATCTGTGTACTCCAGTGGATGTCAGGGCTGTCTCTGGACAAGTATCCAAGAGCTTGACTGGGAGCGTGCATGAAATCAGAGGGGACAGCAGGTGCATCTCTCCCTTTCATGTCTGTGTACTGGCAGTGTCATGACACTGCCTGACTCTTTCTATGCTCTTCAGTCCACTCCCTTTCCTTACTAGAGGTTTTCTTGTTGGTGCTGTATTTGTTAGCTGCCAGTACACACCAGCTTGGTCAGCTGCTCTGGAGAACAAATGTTAAAACTCCAGTGAGAACGGCAAGGGGATTATCTGACAAACTGATGTATCTATATCTCTGACCTTCCACTTGCCAACTGCTTGAGTCTCACACTCCTGAACTCCTCAGTTCAGGAGCCTTAGCTGTTTATGAAGGCTTAGGTGTTTTAGGTGGTATTAATTAATAGTCACACATGCTGCCCAATTTCTCCATCACACACTTGTCTTTTAAAGCTGAGGCTCTTAATGTTCATTATCATATTTATGCTTAAACAGAACTCTCCTTCCCCTTTCTTTGCATCAAAGCAAGATTTCTACTTATGCAGTTATGTTGTCAAACACTGTTATCATATGAACTCATTTGTTGCACTGGTGCTCCCATTTAAGGAAGACCTTGTCATGTAAACACTGAAGAGTGTTGCCTACACCAAGATTAGAAAATACAATTTAAAAACCTCATCAAAAATACCTTTGATAGTATTCATCAGGTTAAAATTCCCTCTATCCTTTCTCACTGACTGTTCTCCATTAGAGGAGTGTAAATTATGAATAATTCTGTCAAAGCCCGTAATTGCACTTCTGTGAGAGTCGAATTAAGTCTTTGAGTATCTCATGTAGCAATTTTTTTTCTTGGAGGAGGTGGAGGAGAAAGGATGAGGCAAAATCCACTTTGGGTTGGTGAGGAGTACTTAATACCTCTCATGTTCTTACAATTTACTTTGCGAATAGATGTGTTTGGAGAATAAGTCTTACAGCTAGCCCTTGTGAAAGGAAGAAGCCTACAATAAAATCAGAGCCTTGTAGACTTTGCTTCGTACAGTAAAAGATGTAAATATCAGACAGTTGCATTGCTCATATTGATCAGACCAACAAATGTTCAGCCAAATATGTCAAAGAAAAATTAATATGTGTGTACCAGTGGACTGTTATTGCTTCTGGGGAGCAAGTCACCTAAGGCTTATATTAATAGTCAAAACATGCATTAGTAAGTCTTAATGCTGTGCTTTTAAACTTTCTAGTACCAGAGGTTTATATATTTTGTGGTTACACCAAGGAAAAGCTCAAGCTTGGAGTTAATAACAGGTTGTATTTTATTAAACTGAAAAGCTGGTTGTGGTCTTGCTCATTCTAACCTTCTGATTTTACTGACATTTACTAAACCTTATGAAGTGTCTGTTCTTTAGCAGTGTCTGATTTCTTCAGCATAGTGGACTGGTGACTGAATTTAGGATCCAAATAAAAGCTTTGTTTTGGAGTAAAAACAAAACAAATCTAACTTCCTTCCTCTCCCATCCTAACCTCTACGAAGGGGAAGAGAACTTCCCTGAAACTTCACATGTTGTTTTCCTCCTATAGAAGACTTTCTGGGTGAAAGTTTTGCAAAATGAGATGTGAAGCTTCAAAATTATGAAGAACTGGAATATTTTCCCCCTGTTTTCCTTTCTCAAATTTTAATGGATCATTGCCAGCTGTAAAACACTTTAAATGTTCAGTGGAAAGTTTGAGGTCTTTGAGGTTTGGGGTTTTTTTTTTTCCCCCTTCTGCCTGAAAGGGAAAAAATGTAGTGTATCTGTATTTTTGAAGTCTGTTGAGGAAAGAACATGAATGTTGAAGACTTACAGCCTGGTCTGACTTGCCTGACTTCTGAGGCTGATTAATGTTTCTGCTGTTCAGTTTTCATTCCAGACCGCTGAAATATTAGCATTTTTTTCTACTTGACTAGAGACTTGTGCATTTGCCTGTTATTACCTCTCAGGGAGCACTGGGGCAAAACAAAGGTCCCTTCATTAGCCCAACAACTGAATCTTGCTGCTCCCTGTCTGCTGGGGTGTGTAGCTGTGGCTGCACCACCATTGACTGACATGGATTAGTGTGATCTGATGGTAAGAGGGTTTCACTTATTGAAGAATGACTGGTAGGTTTGAACAGGTAGCATTTGATGCAATGTTTAATTTGCATAAATATCAATATACTTTTATAAGCTGCTAGTAGGTGGACGAACATTAGATGAAATGTCTCAGTTCTTCCATGTGCAACAAATGAATGAAAAATCTTGAAGCTGGGAAGAACACCTATTTCTGTGATGGGGGGAGGAGGGGGACACACAGACCTGTGTTCCATAAGATGCATGCTTAAGCTTTCTTTTCATATGTTACAGTGACTTTAGGAGGAAATATGCTTGTCTGTTTGTCTCTACACTTGTTACTAAGAGATTTCAAAATCCATTTAGAAGAAGTTTGCATTGAAAGGCCTGAGTTTTTGTTTCAAAAAAAGGAAGATGAAACATTGGAGATGTGTTACACAGGGAGAAGAAGGGTATTTGAACTTGTGAAAGGGTTTTAGTTCCAGGATTTTTAACCTGGAGTGTTTTTGGTTTTGTTTTTTTCTTTTTTAATTTATAGATGTAGGAATAAAGTTTTTAAGTGACTGATAACTTGTTTTGTAGCAATTTGCAAATTTAAATTCCATTCAATTCCAGTTGCACAGAAGGCATGTAGTATAAATCAACTTAACTGTTTTGTTAAATTTTCTTTGCTTTTGAATTTCATTCAGCTTTAATATTCCAAGTATTGGAAAATAGGCAACTTGAAATACTTTATTTACAGTTGTGTTTCTGTTATGGCTCTTTATGCAGATTTCTTATATTTAAATAAAGCAACTCAAAAAACCAGATGAACTGGTAGCTGAGTTTTAAACTCCTTAAAAATAGGAGGGAGGGGAAGAAGTTTATTTTTATTACTGTTTCCAATTTGTTCTAAAAATATTTCTATTTACAAATTGTTTACAGCTACTTACTTTTGTTCAAGAACTCTAGAAGAAAACAGTTAGTGGTAGCTTTTTACAAGGCTGTAGTTGATTCTTGCTTGTATTTCTCAGCTGGTGTTAGAGTACATCTGGAATCTATGAAATTCCTTTCTTTGTTCCTCATTTCCTGTTTCATTGAGTAATACAGTGCAACATTCTGAAAGCTATTTCTCTTAGCATCTTCTAAGATGTGCATTTTGAAGCAGTTAGTGAATTCTAAAAGTTAGTTATATGTGCTTATGTTTAACAGTGTAATTGAACTGTATTATGAAACTTCTTGGTTGCTTTGTTGTCGTATTTCAGTGAAAAATAGTTCTGTTGATTTATCTGGCTGTCATTCAGCTTGTAGAATTGTAGGAAGGAGGGTGGTAGAAATAGAAGAAAAATCTGGTAGACAGTACAAAAGCTGCCTTTCTTAGTCTCTCTCTCCCTCCCCCTGCCCAGGAACAATCACCAGTTTGTAATGGAAAATTAGATCTATTTTGCAGGAGACACAGGGTGTGACATCCTACAGTTGCTTTTAGATTCTGGTTTGGAAAGCTGGTGACTGCTGTAGAACACATGAACACAACCTTAGAAAATTGAGTTCTGACAGTGTGGCACAATTTGAGAGTTGTGTCTAAAACAAAATCAAAACCAGTCCATCCTCTCCAAAACAGCTGTGTTTAAGTTAGATTTACTGGTTGGGATTGCACTGTTGCAGATAATTCATAGTCAGTAAAAAAGAGAGGAGATGCAGTTGTCTAACAGAATTGCTCTCATTTTTTGCAAGTAGTTGTTCTGTTCTTCCTGAAAAAAATTGTGCTTTTGTGTGTTCTTTACGTATCTGAGTGGCTGCCCCAAGTTTTCCAGAACAAATGGAGGTTCTTCATAGTCCAGTGGTGGGCTCTTCTGTTGCTGCTGTTTGCCAGCTGTGAGTGCTGTTTCTGAGATCGCAGCTTTCGTTCTTCGTGCTGTCTGTCATCATGAAAACTCTGTAGTGGTACAAAATATGTTGAAAAACTTCTTCACAAAGCACCTGCTCGTAAGATGAGATTTGCATTAGAAGCATTGGTTTTTTTCTTTATAAGTGCACTTGCTATTTTCCTTCCCATTTTTGATTTGTGGAATATCTCTGAAATGGCAGAATTTGCTCTCATGGAGAACTTAATATTGGGGAAATATTTAGCTTATTTTTAACTGCTTTTAATACATTTTAGCAGAGATAAGCAAGGCGTGCTAGCACTGAAACGTGTCACTCCTCTACAGATCTGATCAGTACAGTTTTTGTCTTCCTCTGATTTTTTTTTTCAAATGTCCCTAACAGCAGATATATAATTGATTACATGAAATAGGTTGTACATGGAGATAGTTGCACATTATATTTGTTCTACATATTGTAAGGAGCTTAAGGAAGTGCTACTTGTTTCCCACAAGGTATGCAAAAATAGTGACAGAATTGTGAAACTCCAGCAGTTGTGTGTCTTTCAGCAGGTTCTGTGGGTACAGAACCTTTTAAAAAGTTCTCATGTCTTCTGCACTTATGTAAAAGTAACCGTACTGCTCAGTGTGGCTGAGAATTTGGTAAACCCAAAAGCCACTTCGGTGTGTAGGTGATTATTGTTGCTATTAGACTGCATTATGCCCTGTTTCAGGGATGCAGTAAAGGTCCTGGAAAACTTGCACCTGCTCTGCTCAAGTCAGAGGAGCTGTGCTGCTGTAAATTTTGTGCCCTGCTGTAACTGTCAGTAAGGTCCTCGTCTTGATCTATGCGAATTCTCAGTAGCCTAGGCCAAGTCTGGTCCTAAGAGACTTCCTTCAGACCATGTATCCCTGCAGCACTGGTTCATTAACCTATTAGTTCAGTTCCTGAAATGATAAGTTGCATTTTACCTCCATGAACATAATGTTCAAGTTCTGAGTTTTGTGTAAAGTGTTCCCTGGTGGGTAAGCAGAAAGGACCCATCAGCTATTTCTGCAAGTGTTCTGTGGCCAGTTCCTCCTTATAAACTTGTAGTCACCTTTATAGTGTAGATATTTGATGTTAAAGACTTTGGCTGATGTTGCATAATACTCAAATTCCAAATTGTTAAGATACCTGAAGAACCACATTTGTGCTCTATTAGCATTTCTTGCCCTAAGTGTAAGGTAGGAATTGACCAGCACTACTCTTACTTCTGTAAATATTTGTCTTGCCCTGTGTTTGTAGGTTGTTCCACGTAATTAATTTTGCTGCATGCTGAGGGCCAGCAGCTCTTGGATGACTCTGCTTGACCACTGTGGATGCCAGAGTACCACTAACAGTGTGCAATACTTGGGGGCAGGAGCTCCAGGTCGTTGCTGCAGAACAGGCTTAGGGGAGTAGTGCTTCAGAGATGAAGATGCCTTAGAAAGGAGATCGTGGTCAATGGCCATAAATTCAGCCCTGTCTAAAGCCAGGGGAGCTGTTACTGCCCCTTCCCTCTCCTACCCTGTGCCCTGTGGGGTGGTGCTTGCAATGGACTTCAGGAAATTGGTGTTGCATGTTAGAGTTGGAAGGAACTAGATTTCAAGATAGTGTGCCTCTCTCTACTCCTCCATGGCTTTTTATTTTTTGGGCCTACTAAGCAAAACTGCCTGAGAGGGAGGAAAAAAGCTAATTTTTATTCAGACCAATACTCCTGCCTGTCTGTTTTTGAATGGTGATTCTGTGATTTTTGACAGAGAATAAAAAGTGCCTGGGGGAATGTGGAATGTCGCAATAGAGCAAAATAATTTCAGTAAAAGTGAAACTCTAACAGGCTGATAATTAGTGTGTTTTGACACCCGATTCTGTGACAGTATTCAAGAAGGTTGTGAGTTTGAAAGTGGAAAAAAAAAAAAGAGCTGAATTACTTTTAAAGCCAGCTTCAGTATTAAATGTAACCAGTCTGTGTAACAGTCTGGTGGAAAATGTTGTCTTTATTAAAGTTTCCTGATAACACCTGCAAATTTTTGGTATGCTGGTGTCCTGCTTCTGGTAATGGGAGTTGGTAATCTAGTCCTGGAGGTAACTTGTACTGCATGCTCTTGAATATGGGCCTCACTTTCTTGTGCAGAGTGAACCTCTGGAATTTAAGGTGTATTTTTCTCCTAGTCCAGTGGAATCTTTTTTCAGGTTTAGTTGTACTGTGTCAAACTTTTTTTTTTTTTTTTTTTAAATGTTTGGTGACTGAGCTATAACCAGAAGTACCAGATGCTTGTAAGGTGGGTTTATACTTTAGCACAACCATGCACACTGCATTGGGAAACACACAGGAGCAAGTTCTCTGCTTAGCAGACCATGCACAGTGGCAGAATGAAATGGGGTCAGGCATGAATATCTTATCCAGGAAGGGCTTAGAACCAAATAAGAGCTTACATGTCTGTGAATTAGTGCCAGGCAGCAGATATGCCAAAACTCCTCTGGCCTTGCGTGGGGTGAACTTGGTGCTACAGAATGTGATCTGAGAAATCCACTGCTTGCTTGGTGACAAAACACTGGGTATGGGGCTAGGTCTGATTCCCTGTTGCTCTCCAGAACTCTGCAATATCTGATGTGGACAGGATCTTCCACCTACTTCCTTCAGAGTATGGAGTCAGTCACAAGGCAGGACCTTGTAGCTGTACCTTAAAGACAGGAATTTGGTTCCCTTTGTACTTCTGGAGGAGGCAGTGATAGTGATTTATCAGTGCTTTTGTTGTATTGTAGGTATAACATTTGGTGTCTTCGGTGTCATGGTGAAATGCTAACATATTTTGCAGTGTATATATCTTCTGGAGTATCAGCCTACAGGAGATAGAATTGGGATATTTTTCTTGGGGTAGGTTGGGTTTGACAGGCAAAGCACAGTGCACTTTGGTCTAGTGCAGGTGTCATGTGCATTTATTTAATATTTTTGCCATTGTTTTGGACATGGACACGTCTCCCCCCCCCCCAACCCCCCCCCGGCAAATTGTTTGTTGCTTCTCTGCCCTGTGTGGTACACCTGAAACCAGCTGTGCTGGTGTACTGAGCCTTCACAGCTGCAGGGGGAACAGGGTGTGGGAAAGATGAGCCATAGCCCAGCCAGTGTGTGCTACTTTTTTTTTGGTTTTGTTTTTGTTTGTTTTGTTTTGGTTTTTTTTTTGTTGGCTTTTNTTTTTGCTTTGCATTGCATTGCTTTCTGCGTGTTGAATGATAGTTTTCTTTTGGGAACATGAGATTAGCACTAAAATAGGCCAGCATAGGATGAAGATGACGACAATATAAAGCTTCTAAACATGATTTTGAGCCAGTGGGTTAGCTTTACTTTAATCAGGATTTTAATTTTTTTTTTTTCAACAATCATTCAGGTGAAGTCTTTGGAACAAAATAGCTTAATATCAAGAGTATGTTTTAAGTATATCTTTTGAGGAATGGAGCACTTAGTTGGATGTTGATGGGGACTAATGTAAAGTCTGTTGTAGGGCTGTGATTGAGAGCTTTTGTGGGGGGAAGGGAAGGAGGTTAAGACTTCTGTAAATTGAAACTAAGAAAGGATGCTGCTGTACATCTTCTGTGGTATTAGTGATGCCTCTGAAAGGTCTTTAGTTATACCCAGGCTTCAGAATCATATCAGGAGTTACGGCTTAGCTGTAGACAGTGTAATCACTGTGATACAAAATTGGTTTGTACTGTTGTAATAATCCAGATTGGGTGGTTCAGCCCCAAACCTTCAGGATACAAGACAGTAAGTTTGACCTGGCCCACTTAATTCATTTTACAGTCTCCTCAGGTGTAATTTTTTAACTTCATTAATTGCCTAATTAGCCTTAATGATAAATGAGTTTTTATGCTAATTATTTGAAAGACAGCCTGATTTAGGAAAGTCACTGAAACACATAGCTGCTGTTCTGCCTGTAAAGCAGCCTGGATGTTTGTCTCACTCTGACATTATGATATCAGACATATGTCTTCCTTCATGTTCCTGGCAGCTGGAAGCAGTGTCTAAAAGGCTTGAACTGTTTACCCGTGTCTGCTAAGCACTGGTGAGCTTCCAGAGTCAAACACTTGAAATTGAGGGTTACCATCAAGAGGGCTGTTCGTTGTAATCTTGAGTCCCTTTGTGTACATAACATTCTTACCTTTACAGGATTATATGTTTACTTTTTCAAGAAGTAAACCATGGGATGGGTGACACTTGTGTAATGAGTAATTATTCTATTATTAGTATTAATAATTTATTATAATTATCATTGCCATCATCTGTATTTTGTTCTTGTAGTGGAATACATGGTTTCCTGCCCATATGTTTAGTTCAAAACCTGCTCTGGCATTGTTGTTGAGCTCTTTTGCTGCATTCCTTACCATACAGTGGAATTTTTAATCATCCAGCCTTTTTCCAGGCAGAGTCGACTCTCTTAAGTGGGGGACGGGATAGAAAAATTGTATTTATCAGTCATGGTGCCAATTTCTGTCTAATTCTACATTTTTCTGGAAGGCAGTTTGGTTGAAGTGGCAAGGATCTTGGACCTGAATATGTATCCAGCCACTGTGGCAATCTTTCTTCCTGCTTACTTCATTTGTGATGTGCCTTCTCCCTGCTGAGGTGTAGAGTGCAGGTGCCCCACAAGCACTTCTCTCAGCTATATGCAGAGATGGAATTGGCTGGCTTCAGCTAAGCACTGCCCAGAGTGATGAGAGAGCCCTGCCAGGGGAAGGGACAGGGGAGGACAAGCAGGATTCTGTTTCTCTGCCTAGCCAAGTCTTGCTTCCTTCCTTTCAAGATCCTGTTCTTGTCAATCTTCACTTGGAGTCAAATGCCTTCTGTGCCTTCCTGACACGATAGGGCTTTTGCAGTGAAAGTCCTGCCTGGCATAACCAGTATTGGAGAAATGAAACGTGGTACTGTAGCAAGTATCTCTCACAAGGATCAGAAAAGATACTGATTTCTGTTCTCTGGGATTTTGAGGGATTTTGATTGAGTTATTTAAGGTCAAAAGCCAAGGGCTACCTAATACTTAATTTTGACATCTGGACATTTGCTGGACAAGTGGACTTCTCCTGAGTTGGTGTTGCCTGTTTTAGCTGAAACAGTTGAGGGGAGTAGGAAGAGTTTAGCAGAAAACAGCTTTAGTACTCCATTTGGGTCTGAAGAATAGAAGCTAAAGAGGAAGCTATTATTAAGAAACTGGTACAAAATTGTTGCTTTCTCTTTCCTTTCCCCTGTGTACCCATCCTCCCCTGCTTGTTGGACTCTCCCTGTTGGTCTGCAGGATGTGATACAGTTTCTGCCTTTCTGTAAGCTAACAGTAATGGAATTTTGAGCACTGCACTACTAAGGTCTTGGTCCTGGTGTAGAGCATTGCTTTGTGCAAATAACTTCTGTTCTAGCTGCTTGTAGTCTAAACAGTGTAGATGAGTCTGCTATAGCCATAGTAATAAATTTCATTTTGTGTTCTAGCTGCTTACCTTTTTGAAAAGCTGCTGTTCACTTAGGTTACAACATAACCTTTTGCTTAGCCTTGACAAGTGTTGCCCTGTTCTGAATAACAATGGTTAAATACTCCACTGATCCTTGTGACCTTAGTAACAGAACTCCAGTGCCCTGCTGGTATAAGGGTGTGTTTTATTAATATTTAGAGCAGAAGTGAATGAACAAAAGATTAATTTAATGTGAGGCTATCCTATTCCACTTGTCACGGAGCACAAAGTGGATTACTTGGTAAAAAAAAGGCAGGCTGGAAGCTGAGCGTGACAGCAAAGCAGGCAGGGCAATGATCTTGCCAGTGAGGTGGGGAATCATATGGTAGCCAAACAAGGTCCATGATGTTAGTCAGGGTCAACCAAGAGCCTGGTGACCACCAGAGAACTCTGTAGTGATGAGCAGGTCCAAGGTAACACCAGAATTTAGGTGTTCAGGGTAGAGTCTGGGTCAGTAAGGCAAATGGCCGGGCACAGACAGAGCTCTGACAAGGACCGAGGGTCTGTCTGAGCTGGAATGCAGCCCTGAAGTGGGGAAGGGTGCCCAGTGAGGCCTCCTCCAGAGCTTCCTCGCGGGGCTGCCTCCCCAGCAGGCTGCTCCGAGTTTACACAGCTGCGCTGTGTCACAGCTGGCCCGGAGCCCGGGCCTCCGGACCCCCGAGGGCCGGGGGAGAGGCCGTGCTCAGCGCCCTGGCACCGCTCGTGTTTGGGTAAGATCTTGTCTGGGCTAGCCTTAAATCACATAAAACCTTCTGCAGTTCCTGATCCTGGGATAGCCATGGTGTGAATCGTTAAGGGTGAAAAGAGGAAGTAGAGAGGCAGCAACAGAAAATAGGTCTGCGTGTTTTGTAACACTGACTGAGGCAATAAAACGCATCCTGTGTGCGAGGGAAGCCAGCCCCCCGTTGTGATTCTTGCAGCCCCTGTGACTTGCATTGGATGGCGGGTATTTCCACAGCTCTTTGTGGATGAGGGCGAGTGTGGGAGGCACTGGGTATTAGGTAGCTATTGCTACAGTATGTTACAATGATTGCTAATTAGACTGTTGGGATGGACAGAAAGTAAATTCTCTTGAAGTCTCTTTAACCTTTTGCAGCTGTGTTTTTGTGCCTTTATTCATCCATGTACTTTGACTAATATCTTGCTCTCATTCTGTGACATTTTTTAGTGATTTATTCTTCTTCCCTCTTTCTGTGGTTTGAAAACCGTGTCTGATTTTTGTGAAGTTTCTGGCGCATGCTCTTACTTCTCTCCAGGCTGTGTCAAGTCTGCCCTGATATCATGTCAGCAGCATTCTGTTGATCAGCAGAAGAGACCTATTAGTTCAATAGTTCGGTCTTTGTTTCCTGCCTCTTTTCTTGCCCCCTTCCCCAGAAGGATTTTTTTAGATACTTCTCTGTGTTATTTCTGTGGGAGCTGTGTTGAAGGAGTCTTTGCAGCACACAGAGGATTGTGTAGAAATTAGCTTATGAACTCAACCAGTGGTTCTCCCTGCAGACCTGTACTTAAGATGAAAGGATTGGTTCTGTTTGCATTCGAGTTTCCTGCTGCTTTCAAAGACAGTGGTGTGTCTCGTAACAGCAGTGCTTGCAATGTGCTCCTTCCACAGAAAGGAGAGTAATGACCAGTGTTGTATAGGCATGTGGTTCCCTGTTTCCTCTTTAGTTCTGCCTGGTTAAAAGAGTTAGAAGTTATCACTGTTAATGTTTTTTTTTCTTTTTTTTTCTTCTTTCCTGAAAGAGGAATGATAACTCATGCAAAATATTTTGAATTTTAGTCTGAATGCATATCATGGTAAATTCACATACCGTAGTACTATTAAATGCATCTGGGGCTTGTTCTGCATAATCAAATTGCTCAGAGATTTTTATCTTCTCTTAAGATGCACATAAAGTCTGCACTTTGTGTGTTTAGTAGTTCCTTGCTGCATGACATCAAACATTCCCATGTGTTTAAAGGTATCTTGCTTGTGTAAGAGCAGGGCTATGACAGGCGATCAAGTTAAGCAAAGATTAAGGAGACAGCAGTTGCAGGGTTGGGGGGAGGAAGTTCAAAACTGTTATGTAAAGAAAGTGGTACAGGATCTCCCAAAACAAAGAGTGCCCATGAGATGTGTTCAGTAAGTTATTGAATGTTTCTTTATAGCATGGCTTTACTGTTAGTGCTGGAATTTTATGTGAGTTCTTAAGTGTAGTGTTGATTCTGGCACTGTCTAAGTTAGATTAGGTGCTCCTTTGAGCCGAAGGGTACAGCAGGGAGGTGGAAGTGGAGAGAAGTTGAAAGGAGGGCTTGTCTGGTTAAGTGGCTTTTTCCTTCCTGCTGGGAAGACCACAGAGCTGTATTATCTATTCAGTAAACATCTTCCCCTGGGTGTGAGCTGTTGGTAATTTGCAGGTCTTAATGATAACAAGTGAGGGAACTTTATTTTTGATAGTCCACGTGATATAGGTGGTTGTTGTAAAGCATTTTAAATGGGGATCTGTCGGGGAGCAAAAGGATGAGGAAGGAAGCCTGTTAAAGAGGAAGGAAGCTTGTTAAATGGGTGTCCTTCTCATTCCTGCAAGTACACTGTAAGTGGTTAAAGCTCAGTGATGTAATTGGATTCCTTGGCAGATTTATTTTAGGTGGTTATTTTGCAGTTATCAACTGTACATGTGCCCCATCTCCTTCCATTTAAATGTAAGCCTGACTGGCAGCATTTATGACTTCTGATTCCTGAAGAAACTGAGGCAAGATTTATGTTTAAGATTTGGAAATTCAGTTCCTAATCTACAAGACAAATTTTCAATACATGTGTTTATGTCTACTTTGCCTTTACCAAAGAGAGAGACTTAATGGAAGAGGTACCATTTGAACAGGTTTGGGTGTGGGTCTGATAATGAGAAATGGCAGTCTGGGTGTCATTTACTTGAATTTTGTGTTTCACAAGACAATAAGGATTTGTTGGTTTGGGTTTTTTACCTTTGCAATATGAGCATGTGCCAACTTTGGTTAGCCATGCCAGCAGGGGTGACACAACTTACTTGGAATGGCAGACTGTGCCGGACAGAGGATATCCCGTGAATTTGAGAATGAAGCTTGGACATGATAAATGCCAAGGCAAGAGTTAATTTAATACCCACTTTCCATAAATAGAGGAAGTTGATTCATACAGTCACAGCTAGAGAGTACATGAGTATGTCGGAGACTTCACTGTCTTGCTTGAAATCACAAATTTGCTGAATAATGAGGCAGTCAAGTTGCAAAACTCAGTCTTCTACCCTTAGAATGGAAGTCACAAAGATAAAATGGTGTGGAAGGAAATATCTTTTTTTGCTGTAATTGTTCTCTTTCACTGCTTGGCTGTTCAATACACCAGTTTCACTATTCTAGACTCTTCAGATGTATTTATGATCTAGTAAAAGATTAGCAACATGTGATACTTGATTATGGTTGTAGAAAGAGAATAGAAAATTCTTTCATCTCAGATAAAGCTGTATCAAAACCCAGCAGAACAAGTAGTCAGAAATGAAGATAGGGTTTTTTAAATGTCAGCTGAACAGAGATAGTTTCAAAGTTAAAAGTTGCTTGCAAGTTGTGTAGGGTTTTCATGTATAACATGTAACTATATAATATAGAAAAAATATAATCTATAGCAGTTACATAATTATTGCAGTATATATTATGCATGTTATGATTGTGTGCAGTGTATTTTATTAATATATACTATATATTATTATGGAGAACAGTATTTTGGTTTGTATATATGCTTTACTGACCACAAGCGTTGCTGTTTTGGGGCACATTGGCTTCAAATTACAGCAGTAAACATGATGGGTGGAAGAATCACAGGGACTATGGCTTGGTTATGCTGTCAATGATAGGGTTGAGTGTATCCAGAGCTGGCTTTAGGACCATCTCTGTTTCTAAATGTGCTAACCATCTGGCACAGTTTATGTATGTGGTTCGTTTTATGCTTGAGGTTTTATTTGAAGGGGGATGAACAGATATACATAAACGTAAGTTTTCTTTTGGACCAATTTTGCTGTCACTGTAAAGCTGGTATCTAACTGCTCTGGTTATTTACTTTCTAGTTTTTTTAGAAATATTAACAGAATAGGTGGTGGAGGCTTGTACCAAGCATGTTAATGGAGTAGGAGAATAGAAGTGAGTGTATTTCTCGGCAGATATGCAGTGGGGTTTGGAAAGTTGGAAAGTTGTCTGGATTGGCAGAGACTAATTTGTTGGCTTTTAAAATAAATAAATTTTCCTGCCAGAAAAAAAAAGCTGCACTTTGTAGTTCTTCAATGTGTACCAGACTGGAGTAGTCACTTCCGGGAGTCTTCCCAGAAAAATGGTGAAGTGTTGTAGCATTCTTTTCTTCATTACTCTAAATTTGAGACTCAGAGGCAGTAGTAGATGAAACCTGAGCTGGTGGTTCAGGGGTCTGTTGCATTTCAGTGCTAAGCATATTAGAAAAAAAAGATAACCACTTACCCTAAACTGTTTCCTTAAAGTGGGTGGTCAGAAGCATAGCTTTCACTTGTCCAAAATTTTTCCTTTGGCTGTAAATTGGTTCTGTAGAAGCATAACCGATTGAGGATTCATTGCTGCCTGTCCATAAATGCTGATGTTTTGGTAGGAATTGTTTCAACATGTGGTAGCTCAATAATCCATGGTCTCCCTCAATGTGTGTTTAAACTGTTACAGTGGTGTATTTATAGTTTCTTAAATTGTACTCTTAAGCGGATGAAATATGCATGAAATGCAGTTGATGGGCTGCAGTTGAGCCAGACTGACACAAATAAAATCCCCTCCTTATGTTCACAGAGATAATTGGTATGACTTTAAATATTTTCCTTGCTGTTTTCCACCCATATGAATCTTGACTCAAGTTGCTAATGATTATTAAAAGTATACCCCCATATTCTCCACACCTGTAATAGCACTATCTTGATGCTTTGTAGGTGTCTTGATGCTGTCAGGCTTTGTAGGTGTTTGAGAGGAGATAAACAATGTTCTCAGTGGTTTTGTAGGGAATCTACTGCAACAGCTTTGTGTTCTACACAACATGCAGTTTTTGTGTGCAATTTGAAGTATTCTTTGTTCTGCCCTTCTTCTTGATATGTTAATTATGCTATATTGTACTAGCAAAATGACATTTGGCATCAATTTATTTTTACTATCCCATTTGGAGATGCATGAGTGGAAGACATCCTGTACAAGTGTCATGTTTTAGAGTTAATTTTTAAAATTATCTAGCTCTTGTTATGTTGCCATCTGTTTTCCACTAGCTTGAAGAGGAAACAGCTGTTGTGAATAATCTCAAGACAGTATTTTTAATAAAGTCTAATAGGTCTGCTTACCTTCAGTTTGCATGTGCATCACAGGGCATGACTGTGCTGGCTAGGAGGGGAAGTGTGGTTTTGCAGTAGGAACTGTAATGAGTTTGGTGAAGCAGTGATGCTGACATGCCTCCTCCATAGCTGGATTTGAATACAGCTGCAGAGATCAGTGTTAATGGGACACACTTCACTTGCTGGAACTGTGCATTATCTTGTAGAGGGGCTGTTATTGCAGCTTCTGCCCTCGAGTGCAGTGGCTGGCAGGCAGCTGGGGAGCTGACAATCTGCTGATCCAGTGTAAACACCAGCTCGTGGCCACACCATGCCATCTTCAGTGTGCTGAGCCAGGGGAGGCAGTGGCTGTACTTGACCTCAGGGAGAGCACTGGAGATGGAGAGCCAGTGACCCAGCCTTTTCAGCTGATAGTATGCAGTTGTATGGAATTAGAGGTAACATGTGCATCAGCAGGTGATAGCATTTTGGGGAAAATATTTAGTTCTCCGATGGAGAATAAGTGTTACTGATGGTAAGTAGGGTATGGGTGCACTTGAATAGCTGATTGCCATGTGGGTTTCTTGATTGTATTTTAGATTTCATTTTGGTAAGGAGCGAGAAACCTCATGAAAGAGTTGATGTACAGTATAGACTTCAATCACAGTGGTGATTCAACTGAATAAAGGGAAGGATAAATGAGGGTAGAGAAGTCAACTGTCAAAGAATGCCTTGGAAAAAAGTTCACACTGGTTTATTTGAGCTCAAGCATTGCAGAGTGGCCTAGATTCAGTACAGTTTTACAAAGATTGGCTTTCTTCACTTATTTCTCTTTGATTTTGATAGACGTTGTTAAGTATGGAAAACTTTGCAGGATTAATAGGTTTTTTTTCAAAGGGCTCAACAGTAAAAAGCATGGAGAGGCTAACCAGCAGAGAGTGTTAAGTGGTGGTCAGGGAATATAGAGTTGAGTGGAGAATGATGATGAATCTCCTGTAAGGAGAGCAGAGTCTTTTTGTCAGAGACTTTGTTGCTTTTGCTTAAGTCTTTAGGTTAATGGCATTATAGAACAACACTAGCAAGAGTAGCCATGAAAAATGAGCCTGTGGTTCCAAGTGCTTGAGATTGCAGCCTCAGATCTTCCAGGAGCCTACATCCCATAAACCTGTATGAAATATGTGTCCAGTGCCACACGGCTGCACAAGCCCTGTCCTGTTCACTCTCACTGCTGCCCCATTTCTTGCAACAAGGCAAAAGTCTGTGGTGTGGATCCATCAGAAACCTCTACAGTGTCAGAGCTAATGGCTGCACAAGATCTGTTCTGTGCTGATGTGATCTGTTCTGCTTGATGGATTTGTGTAGCACGTGAATGTGTGTGTTTGCACTGTGTGGGAGAAGGTGAGCAGTGAGCAGTCAGCTGGCCTGGGCTGGCTTCACCTGGCTCTGAAGCTGCAGTGTTACTGAAACAGGTGAGGACATTGCTGCTCCCTGCTTAAAAATCCCCTTTTAACTCTTGTCTTCTGACACAGAATGAGTGTATTGGAGTTCAGGAAACTAAGACACTGACTTGCAGTTCAGTTGAAAATCAGTTATACTTGCTTTTTCCTACCAAACTTAGGCTATTAAACAGCATTTGCTGTTTCTCTGGCAGATTATCTTATGTATGCTAAGAACATATTGGTACAGAAACCTGCCTTTCAAAGGAGAGAAGCTTTGATAACTATAAGAACTCTCAAGAAATAAGCAAATAACAGTGACCCAGAATATTGTTACCTATGTAGATCTTTCTTTTGAAGACTGATATTTTTGCTTAGCTTTATAGGCAGTTTCTTTGGTTGAATAGTAAACTTGCATTTATTTTCCTGCTTGCATATGTACCCACTGCCTCACTTCTGAATTTTTAATGCAAGTATATTAATTTCAGAACAAGTTAGAGCTGGAAATAAGAAACAAATAGTTTCTTTTGCAGAAACCCTCACCATTCAAAAGTCTTCAGTATAGGAAAGATCTGTTCTGACTGCACACCTTTTGAAATAATTAACATTCCTATTCACAAATGGTTCATCTTGGGAAGATGGGAAGAAAATGTCTTTCTTCAGATCCCTTAAATCCATAGCTGGCAGCAGCATTGTTATGCCATGGTTATTTGGGATGTAGCAGTGCTGGGGTATGCAGAGGTACGGAGAGGTGAACTTTGCCTTAGTGGGAACTGTCGTTGAGCTTATGTCTGTGTTACTCTGTGCTTCTGTTGTGTGTATGTACCCTCTCTCCACTTGGGAGTTCCTCTGCCCTTCTGTTTTGGTGTGGAATACCTCAGGCAGCTTCCCATGAAGACTCTTTCCTATCAAAGTAATGTCTGTCACGAGGCATTTTTCTGCCAGGTTGCTTTGCAACAGTTATAGTACCTTTTTCATGCCTAAATTGGTGTTCTTTCCACAATAAAGCCCTTGGGGGCCATTTCTTTTCTCTGTATGGATGTGAGAGCGCTGCTGGAATTATACACTACTAACAATGAGATATTTCCTGTCATGGTTACTGGGAGCTGTTTGTCTTACCTGTTTGTTAAAAGGACCAGGTGCTGTGTCTTCTCCTGCTCTGCGTTGGTAAATTCTGCTTTGTGTTTGATTACCTCCCTTGTGCTGTTATGACAGCAGGCAAGAGGCTTCCCAGACCAAGATGTTGATCTTGGTGTGCTGCACAGGAGAATCCTTTGTTGTAAGGCAGGTGGACCAGGCTAGGATGGCTTTGCTGGCCCTCAGATGCAGCTTCTGCAATCTCTCATGCAGTGCATTAGCAAATACTGTAAGGCATTGCTTCAGTGTAGTCTCATCTGAGGGACCTGAAGTTGCATTTTGATTATGAAGTACTAGAGAGGGATGGAGTTGACCATGGAAGTTTGCTGTGTGACTTACTATGCACAATCACGGAGGGAGTCTGCAGCAGAAGAGGGATGGAGTCCACGTCTTCAACCAAAAGAGCCGGCTTCTTGCATGGGGGTGGAAACTTCCTGCACAGAACAGCTCTGCTGCATGGTGTTGCTTTGTAAAAACAAATGGGCTGTTTTTGAAACCACATGAAATGAGAAAGGGGTTAACTGAAGCTGAATGAATGGCTTTCCATTCTTGGGCAATCTCTGCAAAGAAGCATTAGTTTGTTTTGGTAGCCAAATATCTGGTGTGTTCATCCCCATCCCACAGCACTAAAAGTACTGACTACAGTGTACACATGGTTTTGTGTTCATCTACTCTATGTAACTTGTGTTCTACCCTAAAAGGTAAAAAAAGGGAATATTTTTATCCAACAAATAGTCTTTGGATAGGCATGTCTATTTACGTGCTTTAACTTTTGCAGCTGGTTATTGTAAATGTCTGTGAAGAACTCCCTTACAGTCTGTGAAAATGTGTGATATAATCCAGAAATCAACTTCTTTTTACAATGATTATCAGAAGCATTCCCTGACTCCAGTCTCCTGTTCTTTTGCAAGCCATGAATTCGCACAGGGGTTTGAGGAGATTATTTCAAGACAACTTGATATTGCACATGTATAGTTTGGCCTTTAGATACCGATTGACACTGGCTGCATGTGATAGCATAGCTTCATGTGACCCTCAATAAATATGAAAGGATTGATGGTTTTTTATTTTTTGAGTTTGAGATAAAACTAGTACATGCTGTATCAGCAAGAAGAGCATGATTTTCTCGCTTCTGTTGGGCTCTGAAAAAGATGAACTGTAAGTTGATGCGTGTGGGTAAATTATCACTTTTTGCCTGCTTGATGTGTTCTGTAAAGTGCTGATGACAGAGTTAACCAAGGTTTTGTGTATTTTGGGCTTTTGATGACTGAGTAGTTGCACCACATAACTGTGATTCAAAACTGTGAGTTTAAATTTATTTAAATGTGTGTTGTCCTTTTTGGTCGTGGGGCTGAGGAATAAGCTTGGTTGCTGTGCCTTTTCCACCTGTGTGTCATGAAGGCAAGCCACTGTCACCAACTGGCTATGTTGGCTCAAAGACTGAAGTTGCATCTTGGTTTGATTTGGCAGAGTTTTCAGAATAAGACTTCTAAATTAAGATTAGTACCACATTTCAGTATATCTTTTGTGTTGCATTATGTTTAGGAATGCTGTGCCTTTATAATTCCATCCTGTCAAATATCCTTTATCTGCCCTTCCCTTTTTAAAGCTTAATCCTTCCCTTACCATGTATGAATATTTGTTTAGGCTTAACCATTTTAAGAAAGAGAATGTCTTCTTTGTTGGTACAGCTCTCATTACCACTGGACCTCTGCTACTGAGGCAAAGTCAGAGTAGGTTTGTGCTGTGTTGGACAGAATTATGAAACTGAAGATTTATATAAGAGTAGAACTTTGTGAATGTATTTTGGAGTGGTTGCCAGATATTCTTCTTGTTCATGTTTTTGAATTCCTTAATTTCTGCATAGACAAATTATTTCTGCTTTGTCACTAGTAGTATGCAAAATATTTAACACTTCACGAATACTTCACAATCAGTGTGACTTCACCCCCTTTCCTGCAGCTGATATGACTAACTTGTAAACTGAAACCAGAAGACTGAAAGAAAACGAACATAAATTGAGTTTCATTATATTAACACTTGGTATAATTTAGAAAAGGAAAGTAGGTCACTTTCCATTTTTAATACCCACTTTATACTTTGCATAAAAACCCAACAGGATTGCAGACAGTTCATGAAAAGTTATATATTTTCCTGTAAATACAAATTTTAATCATATGAACGTTTGTGGAAATTGCAGGGGAGTATTGTAATTTTGGCATAGATGTTTCTTCAAAATCTCAGCTATCAAGTGATGTGGTTTTGGAGCACACAGCTATACAAACTTCTGAAGTATGTAGTTTTGATCATTGCTTGTAAATAAATGAATATATTCAGCTTCTTGCTTGGTTTTCTGCAGTGTTGTTCCTGTGTTATCTATACTCTGTGCTGAGGAGTGAAGAAGTAAATGTGTTTTTTCTTCCCATAGTTACTGAAGTTGGATAATCAAGCATTTGGTTCTCATCACATTGCCTGCACAATGAGTCATGCTTTCTTCGTTAGGTTTGTTCCTCAGGCCAGGATTCATGTGATGTTCCCCTTCTCTGGGCAATCAGATTAGTCACTGTTTGAAATCTTGTTTGAAAAATAAATCCCACCACAGGTTGATGCCTGCTTAACCATTACATGCTCCCCCCACTGCTTGCAGTCTGGGTTCAGCAGCATCATTATATTGAAAAATATTTTATAGTCACGGTAACTGACGTATTATTGGAGTCCCATTGAAATTAGCTTATTAAATTTGGGACTCATAGTAACTAGCAAAGACTTGTCTATAAGGCAGATGAATTTTAAGTAACTTAGTGTGCTGAAATGCATCTTACTTAAACTTGGCTTCTTTCATTATGCTGTTAAGAACAAAAACTACCTTGCAAATGTAGTAGTAGCTTGAACTTTGTGAAGCCTATAGATTTATAAAAGCACTGGTAATAACAAAAATTGTTAACATAGATGGCTTATTATCATGGTGCTTGAATCAGACTTTAAATATTTGGGGCAGAAACTCTTCTTGCTGAATTATCTGTACCTGGAAGTGTTTGATGGAGCCAAGATTTAATGGAGGTTTCGAACAACTTCAGGACAGTAGCAGTTTCCAGTCCCTACACTGTGCTATGCTGTTATGAACGCTCCTGAAGTTCTTTATCTTGGTACTAGAAGATTTTAGGGGTGATGGTTCATGGTGGGAAGCAGCAGTTTGAAAGACCAGCTAATGCAGAAAACGTATGGTGGCCAGATCAGAAATAGGAAGAGAGAGGGGAAAATACATAGAGTGTGGTTATAAACACATAACCCAGACATTGCTGTTAGCTGGCTAAGCTCCATGTCTAGTCAATGGACAGCAAATTATGATTCAGAAAACGTGTTATGTTCATGGCCCGAATCCTCTTACACAGGAATCTGCCAGCAGTAGATGTTAATGCAGGCATTTAAATTGTGCAAAATATTGCATCTTATGAATATCCCCAGGAGCAATGTCTGCTTTGTGCCTTGAGAGCAACTTAGGGTTATGACACGGTAAAGGACTGGAAGTTGCTGAAGTAAATGGTTATAAACTCTGTCATAGTTTATAGATGAAGACCTGAATAGAAGGAAAGATGAATTAATGTTCCACATTAAACTTTGATTCTGGTTCTTATGAGCAGCTTCATTTTTCATGTTGTAAGTTGTTAACAGTGTTTTGACAGGAAAATGCTCATGGAGTAGGTGGAGGTGCAAACCAGTGTGGTAGAAAATGAGATTATCTATAGAAAGCTGAAATAGTGGTGTTTTGGGTTTTTTTGCAAGGCTTTTTCTGGTGGTCTTGTTCTGTCTCCAATTTCCAGCTGATTCTCACAGGTATCAGACACTCATGATCATTATGAATACTAGTTCACATTGTTAGTTTCCCTTTCATTCTGTGTGAGACAGATGCGGGAGGTGACTAAAGAGAGATGCTAAAATTCAACGTTGGATGAATTTTGTGGGTGTGGGTGAGCAGCTCGTTGGGAATACTCAGTTTCCAAGAAACACTGCCAGAGTTGAAAAACACTCAGCCTCTAGGTGATTAACTACCACCAAAATTTAATTTGGAGTCTTGTCTTTATTTCTGTGAGAATACCCCCTGGCATAGAATAGACCTGTGTTGCTTTGAAGTTTGTTTAATCCTGCTGCATTGGCTTCCTCTGGAAGACAACATGACCATGTATTTTGGCAGTCACTTTGTGCAGAGATGAGTATGTTGGATCTTATATGCTGTGAGATGAGGACCTGATCTGTGACTGCAGATGAAGCAAGAACAAGTAAATGCTTTGGTATTTGTGCGTGTGAACTTTATTTCCTTGAAAGGTTCTTCCCACAGCCACCACCGGGGACACTGGGAAATTGGATGGGGGAATTCTTGTTTGTTTTTTACAGTTCATTTTGCTCAGTGCTGGTCAGTCAGGTCCCATATACTGCTCTAGATTTGTGGGTAGAACTTTACAGCTTGTTCTAAAAATAATCTCATACAGTCTTAGCTTGCAACTCGAAAACTTTCCAAGGCTTAAGACAGTGGTAGCTACAATTGTAATTTCTTCCCTATACTTAGGTCAGTTTGTCTTGATCTGCATTTCCTAAGTGAAAATTTTATTTCAAGAAGGAGCCAGGAATCCTGTGCTGGTGAGATTTTTGAAGAAACAGATAACTTGTTTAGTAAGCCTACTGGCATGGCAAATGGAATGTTTAGTAGGATCTTCGATGACGACGGTCCAGTTCTGTCAGTGTATGGATGTTCTGGAAGTAGCTGCTTCTAGAAATTCTTGGGCCAAACTATGTGGGGGCAGTAGTTAAGGCAGTCTGGCTTCAGAGTAGAGGCATGTTGTCCTCTTCCTTAGGGTGAAGAAATCAATGGGTTTGTAGATCAGTTGCAGTGTATCCTCGCCTCTGCAGAGCAGAGATGTGAACTCTTGAGAGTTAGCTGCACAGCACTGCAAGCTGGCAAGTGATTGCTGTGTTAGTCAAGCTCAAATACTTTTAAGCGTCTTAAGATGTTGTAGGGGGAGATGCTGTTGATTTTGCTTCATTAATGGAACTGTAAGCTAGTGGCTAGCAACAAAAAATTAGCATATTTATGTAAATTCTTGTGCATTGTTGTAATGAATCTGTGCAATACAGGCTATTCAACAGTGAAATAATTTTTTTGTAAGGCACCAACCTTAGTAATGTCCAAGTGGAATTTATTTTTGTTTCACTCTATTGGAAAAAGTGCTATGTAAATAAAGGCCTGGTAACTAAAGTAAAATACTGCAAATAGGTTTGGTAATGTCCTAATCTGAGAGCTGAGTTTGTAGCATAGCATTTGTCAGCCACCTAAGACTACAGCTAGAAAGGTATGCTTCTCCTTTTTCATTCAAAACCCATTGGTAAGCATGTAGACCAAGAACTGGATATGATCACACTTCTCTTCAAGGGTTTCCTTTTGTCTTGTTCCTTAGTGCAGAGGACACTTCTTGTGTGTGAAGAAACACATGAGGAATATTTAAATGGGAAAAAAGAATTTGCTCTCATTGTAGGAAAGTAATGTATTTTCACTGTTTTTGAAGAAAGACTGAAGTAAAGCAGGTTGAGGAGATATCAAAACCTTGTTTTCTCCCTTATGATGAGTAATTTTCTAATAGGAAGAGTGTTTTGAATGTGGAGGAAGACACTCTTTTCTCAGTTAATTCCTAAATCTTAGATGGTTTTCAAGATTGCCTTGAACTTCTGTGCTCAAAATCACCCAGTTTCTCAGTAGCCAGGTTTTATTTTGGTTTGAACACTGTGGGGCCAGAGGACCAAACTGAACCTGATCTAAAGTTGATCCTGTGAGACTCTGCTTGGTGAAGATGTTTCTAAATATATAATTCTAAAGCAAGAGCCATTGTGGACAGCGGAATCATTAGAGGAAACAGTTATGGTTTCTTAACAGTACCCATAAAGCTTAGGCTTTTCAACAATTATTCCTTTTGGTTAATAGTTTTTAATCTAAGCAAAACACAGCCTTTGGCAGATTTGTACTTTTCATGTTGCTCTACTCTAAAATTTTTTGGTGTCACTTGTTGTGATAGAAGTGATTAGTGCCTGGAAGAGAGAGGGCGTCATTCCTTTCTCATTGCTTGAGTTTTGTTGGTTTTTCCACACAGCTGCAGCTTTTTGATCTACAATTTAAAAAAATGGAATGTACATAGATAAAAGTTGTCCTTTTTCTTATTTTTTTGTGACGCGACCTTTGGTTTTGTCTGTGAACAATATAAATGAAAGTAAAAGACTTATTTCCACAGACATTTCTTTTTGCATATGCTGATGTTTTAGAGAACTCTACTTCCGTTCCTTAGCAATGACTAGGTTCCTTAGTACAGAGCAACAATCTTAAATTATCCTAAGGTACGGGGGCTCTCAAAAGGGAACACTTGAATTGTTGTTGGATTTTGTTGTTTGATGTTGTAAATAATTTGCTTTTATTTCCTGTGTCATACTCTTTTTCTAAAAATAGCTGAAATTGCTCACTGTTTGCTCAGTGCAGCTCCATGATGGAATAGCCTGTTTAAAGTTACTTCCTCTCAACTACTCTACCCCTCCTGCAGCCTGAATCTCTCCCTCATGGCGTCCCACAACAGATGTTCAGTGACTTAAACTTTGCTGAGAGAAGGTCTTTTATAACTTTAGGAAGCTGATTTTCTTTTTTAAAAAACAACTGCCACCAAACCAAACAACTCCCTCTCACAAACGCCCCACCTCAGAACAAAACCAAAAAACATACTGAGAACTGCACAAGCCACAATCTAAACTAAGGTCACAATTCAGAGGCTACAGAACAACCTGTAGCCAGTCCCTACAGTACTGAAACTGGTAGGAAAAACCTCTCAGGTCTCTACTAAATGCAGCTGGGAAGTTGCATGAGATGTCTTGATGCAAAGTGCCATCTTCAAAACACCAACTGGATTGAAAAATAATATGTATGTGGAACTGGGTCTAACTTTTTATCAACACAGATAAAGAGACAGTCTAGCCAATCCATTGGTTTTTCTGCAGAAATATGAAAAAAATCACATCAAAGTAACTTAGAATGCTAACCCCAGAATGTCACAGGAAAACTGAATTCAAATGTCAACTCCTTGAGAACACCTTTTTCCTGGCGGTATTCTACTTTAAAATAGTATCTTCAAAGTGTCCTTTTATACAGAGTAGCTTCAGTCTTGTTAAAAAGCAGTTGGACTGTGTGGTTTTTATTTTGTGGGATTAAGTTACTATTTTAAGGGGATCTTTAGAGAAACCTGATGCCTGCTGTTGACCACAATATTGGCAAGTAGCATGCAACCAGTTATTAAAGAGTTGAGGAGAATTATGCTTCTCCTCTTGTACAAACTAAAATCTTAATTTTGCAAGCAGCTCTCATGAAACTTGCTTTATAGGCATCTTTCCTCTCAGCCCTGGGATTTGATTAACAGCCCTTGTGCTGTAAGTACTTAAGTACTTAAGATCATGACAAGATCTTTTGAGCTTTCTCTGTGTTCATTCTTCTTACAAGAAAAGTACGACTGTCAGCCTGCAGCTTCTCATTGCTCTCCAGTGAAAATATCCTCAGCTGCTTCTGTTACACCCAGAAAAACAGAGCAAGAAATGTGGACAGTTTATTGGACTTTCAGGGCTGCAAAAGGAGAACTGGAATGTCTGATCACACGTGTATAGGAAGAAGAAGGGAATTTGGCTACTTGCCATTCTGAGTGATAGGCCTGAGTCTGCTCACCATTCAGGCTGTGGCTGATTAGACTTAGGAATTGTTACAGTGGACAGAAAGGCCTGTTTGCTGTGCCAGAACAGGCTCCAGATCAGAGGAGGATCTGTATGAAGGTTCCTAACTGGTATAGAGTAAGTTTAATCCTGTGGGGGGGAAAGGAGGTAATATAGTAGTATGGCACTGGGTATACTGGTGAAGTGGATTGTGCAGATGGGATTTTAACAGATGCCAAATGTTCCTGTCACTAGGCTGTGAATAGAGGTATCAGCTGGTGCTGGTCTTCAGTTTCATGCCAAAAGATTTGGGGTTGATGCTCTTTCCCTGAAGCCAAGAGGGTTTCCACACGATACTCTTGTCTAAAAAGTTGTGATTAATGTAGTGTGCTTTCCTTGATGGCTGCTTGCTGCAGCAACACTGTGGTATTGAGGCCATGGTATCGAGCTGCTCAGGGGGGTGTTGCTAATGCCCAGGTCTGCAGTACTGTTTCTTTGAGGAAGTGCTTTCCCTGAGGCTTATAATGTGATGACCATTTCACGTGGAAAGAGGCAGGCAGGCAAGCGCTTTTAGATTAAGAACAGGTCGTCTAAAAATCTTATTTTCCAGATCATCAAAATCTGTTTACAGATGGCTATTTTTGATCTAGTTTAGAAATCTAATGCAATCTGTCTCTCCATGAGAGGGAAGTTGTGTGTATGTGTGTTTACATAAATGCCAGTGGTCAAGGCAGAGAGAGATTGTTGGACAAGTAATGTTTCTAGCCACATCTGTTTTAAAAGAATTAATTTTTTTTAATATATCCATTTTCTTTATTAGATATTTGATTTTCATGTGTTTTTATTTTCAGGCTGTGAGAATTATACACAGAAGTGGTGGGAAAAGAACATTTTGACACTTAGCATGTATTGCTTAGAAAGTATTTGGTTTTTTTTTTACTACAGAAGTACAAAAGAGCACTGAGCTACTTACATAGCTGCATGCTGGGTACACTGGTTCTTGGAACTTCTCTTTTAAATTTTTATAAATTTATTTCTATTTTCTATTTGGAAAGGCAAAAATTAATTCAAGCTTTCATTTCTGAGAGGTACACACAGTATATCTACATATAGGAATTATATACAAATGCAACAATCTATTCTGCTTTCAAACATTACATTAATGTCATATAATTATCACATTAGCTGTTTGGTAACAAAACTGGTTTCTAATGTGAATTGAAATTTTTCAACTGGGATCATTTCAATACTAAAAGGGATTATTTTCTTAGTGTGTTCTTTCTGAGGTATTGCAGTCATATCCCTCCCCTAGTCCCCATCTCATCTGCAAAAAATATGATCTTTAATTTGCAAGAGAATGAACTGCTTTCTCAGCATTCAACATAAATGCAACTGTTTCTGTTCAGTTTAAATTTAATGCATAGGCATGAAATTCTAGGTATTTGTGTGTTTTAATCAACATTGAGTGGTATTATATTTCTGTTTTAAGTAAAATTAAGTATTAATTAGAAACTTGCTGGCATCTTGATATTTTACATAAAGGCTGAATTTTGTATGTGAGTAGCTTTTTAAGCGTGAATTGTGATACTCAGAGCTCTTTCACACATTTTTCTTTTTCTGTTTTTGCTTGATCTGTGGATGTTCGAGCAATAATGCTTTTTCAGAAGAAAGAAAACTTGAAAGGAGTACTTGAGATAATTTTTCAAGATTTCCGGCATCTCAGAGATCAGACAGAGAGCTTAAAGGAGAACAGGAGAAGCTTTTCATTCTTGACATACATTACTGCTCTGTGTTTGTTCTTGAAATGCTTCCCTACAAGCTTCTTTGGAGAGTGTGCTCCTGAATATGGCAGAAACAAAGTCGATTGTTGTGGGTTTGGATACGATGCCCTTTTCAGATTTTAGGTATTTTGTTTCTGTACTCAAGTCTTCCAGCATGCTCCCTGAAGTCAAATGCTCTGGCATTGAAAGCTCAGCTGCTTTTATTGGATTTATTTTTTTGGAGGTATGTTTTTGTTTGCTTTTTTGTTTTCTGAAACAGTTTAAGAAATGGTTCTCTCATGCCAACTTGGTCAAATATGTTGCTGCTAGAAAACAGCAAGATAAATTTGCTAATGAATTACAAAGTCTTCCTTAATGCATTCAGATTGGCAGATGTATGCTGGTGACCCAGTATTTGGCAGCACAAGAGCAGGAAATTTGTTGCAAAAGGTAGAAATAATACCTGGCTGTCATGCATTCTTTACTTTTCAGAAAGTTGCCTCTGGGGAAATATGTTAGAAGCAAAGATAACACAATGGCAAGTGTCTAAATTCAATTAAAAATACTAGGTGCTTAAAAAAATTCAAGTAGCAAAACCTTAAGGAAATGTGTGTATATATTTGTTTATTCCTAGAAGCATTTTCAAAGTTTTTTTAGTTCTTACCAGTTATGCTCCCCAGGAGGGTCCTTTTTACTTGCTTTTGTCTTATTGACAGTGTTTTAGCAGGGTAGGAATATGCAACATTGGAAAGAACAAGGAAGATGAATACAATTTTGAGTTTTTCCTTTGTCTTTTTCCAGCTTGTTGCATTCCCTGTGCGTGGCTCAAGCTGAGCTATCTGTGCTGCCATGATAATTTATTTTTGAACTGTAGCAATTCATGGGGACAAGATAGCAAGCCAGTGACATATTCAGAATTTTATAGTCTATTTTTTAAGACTTGTGCAAAATACCTAATGTTAACTTTTCCGTAGCTGAAATCAGCTTTGCTAGGTTTAAGTGCTTAGTGCTAAATTGAGTTCGGCACACAGTTAAATTAGGAGCCGTGTACATTACAAGTACAGGGATAGAGGGAAAAGCTATTACAGACTTGAACAGATTATTCTGCTACTGTTGCTCCAAATGGAAGCCTTATGCTCCGAAACAAAGTGTTTGTGTAGTCTAAATTGTCAGGGTCTTAGACATCTTAAGCAACATTCCATTTCTTCTTAGTGGAAGTGGAAAACTGAAGGTTTTGAAGGTGAGTGTGTTGACCTTTCATCTGCAAACCCTCTCCAAGTTCTCTAGGGTACAGGTACTTCACAAAAAGCAAGAGGGGGGCAAAAAAAGTGGTGTTGGCTTTTGAAAATGCAGTTGATGAAGATGCCTCTTCTATACAGATAGGTGAAGTGATTAAATTCTTGCCCAAAATAAATGATCTCATTTTTGAGAAAATGGAAATGGCTGTATCATGTATTCAGGGCTTTCTTTTTTTTCATTTCAGTAGTAGCAAAACCAAAAAATTACTGATCAAATTGTTCAGCTTCATTGTACATGGCAAAACAGTGCCACAGAGGGAGCTTTTTTGTCTTGGAGGAATCTAAAGAGCAACTGAAGCTCTAACAGAGCACGTTTGTTGACATAAAATGTCTGGCTAGAGAGCTGAGTCTTTAGCTATGCCTGAAAGCTTGATAAATTTTTCTTTCTCAACTGCTCAGTGCTGGAGGAATCTAAACAGCCATTGGCTGCTGCTGGTGTTGGGAAGAAACAGTATTTTTTTTTGTGAGCTACTCAAGTCAGTAACATGATTAATGTATTGGGTTGGTCAATTAATCCCTTGTTCTAGTCTCAGTGGTTTTTCAGGGTCTTTTTTCCATTTTGAAGAAAGGAATTACTGTAAAATGTCTTCTCCCTTTATCTTCCTTCTGTGCACTTTCTAACATTGTGATGGTGGTGACCTTTAATTTGCTCTACAAACTGTGCAGGCAGCCATTTTCTAGTGATGCTAAATGGTGTCTTCCTTCACACTGCATTTATGTTTCAGTATTGTGGCTTTCCTGTTATGAGTCTTTTAACAAAGAAGAGAACTGAGTTTTCAAATGTGGTTCTTACAGAGTACTTGACATAACTGTTACCTTTAAGTGCTTAAGTGAATATTGTGCACTTCAAAAAAAGGAAATCAAGATGAAAAATCGAGATTTGGTTTCATGTGATGGATTAATCTTGAAGTAGGAAGTGGAAGAGTGCAGAAAAAGGGAAGCTGTGTTATTATTTTGGTTTGATTTTGAGCTTGAAATGTTTTGTGTCTTTCTCTTGGAAGAACCGTGAGAACAGTGTGCCAGCCCCGGAGGAAGACTTCCTTATCAATCTGCTATTGAAACGCTTCCTGTTGACACTGTCTCTTTGGGGAACTGCACCCAGTTTTCCAGAAAAGAGTCTGGTTTCATGTGACTTTAATGTGAGGAAAATTAATAGAAATTTGATTGCCTGGGGAGAGGAGACAGCCTTGAAGGCCCCAGCCTGTGAGAATAGCACACTTGATTTGTAACTTGCTTGAACTCAGTCTAACAAGAATAAAACGTGAAGGTTTAGTATGGCAGGATAGACTTCAATGCAGACTGAGCAAGCCATCAATAATCCTCAGTATATTTTTGTCTAGAGCTGCTGCAGTTAAGCTATTGCTAACACTTCAGCTTAGTTTAACACCACATTGGGCGCACCAACAGATGTTCCAGTCACACCTTCAAATTACAGTGGAGACTGCTTTTTTGATGCAATGTCTCACAACTCTGAAGGAAGTGGGAAGAATGCTATCAAGTTGTATCAGCTGAGCTGAGACAACAATCTTATTTAGAAGAACTCTGAAGTGAGGCATTACTGTCTGAAGCAACAGTTTCAACTCCCTTTTTAGTGCCTCTCTATATGCTCCATGGTTAGCTTTAGAAAACATATGCACATACCCATATACAAGCCATTTGTGAGAAGTGTGGATATGTGGTGTTTCCAAGGGCATGCCATGGGTCAGTTAGCAGAAGCATGCAAACAGTGTGCCAGAAACAGATCACAGGCAGGAAGACATGGAGTCCTGTGTCATTTTGTGCCTTTCCTTTGTAGCTGAGGATGCAGGTTGGCTCAGCATTTCCTCGCTACACATCTTCAGTATTTACATGCACATGCATCAGATTGCTGTTGAACAGATCTGCCAAAAGGAAAAAGTATGTCTCTACTGAAGATAGGGTTGAAAAATGCAAGGGGCTTCTGTTAGTAGTATAAAGCTGTTTGGGAGCTGGAGACTGGGAAACACTGTGTCTAGGAAAGTGCACTTAAGCTGAGCTGCAGACACTGGACAGAAAGTTATATTTGTTACCATCATTTAGAGTTTCCTTCTATACTGGCAAACAAGCCTGTGTTCCCTTGGTCTGTGCAGTTTTAGTTTTGTTTTGTTCCTTGTATTTTTACCAGGAGAGAATGATCTAGTTCCCATGGTATGTGCTAATAATCTCCAGCTACTGGAAGACTGATGGTAAATAAGACCATGAGCATTGTAGACTTGCATTTAGGTCTGAGTTTTGTCTTTAGAATTAAATCACTCATCCACACAGTGTTAAGTTGCTTTAGCACAACGATGAGGGGCATTGTCCAGTTTCCTGTTGGAGAGTTTTGATTTTTATCAGTCAGCCAAGGAAATTTAGTGCTCGGCTTTGGTTGTTAATAGATATGTATGGGAAAACTGTGGTTTTGTTCTTGTTTCATACTCGGGTTTGGTAGTCTCTTGGTTACCCTGAGTTCCTCAGTCCTGTCCTTTTTGTTGTTGTTGTTAAATATAGGATACATGCTTCCTGCTGTAGTTTTGAAACAAAGGTTTATTGTGAAGAATATTCATGACTTGCATGGTACCTTTGTGCAAGGACCCTAGACAGCTTCACAAGTGCTAATTATCCCATCAGAGTGCTTTGAAGTCCAGCTTATGATCTAAGGCTGTTGGCTGTAACTAAAGTGACTGTTTTCCATCTCCACATCCGTGGAGAGTGGTGAAGCTGTGATCTGCACAGCTCATTTGCTGTGTTTTGGTGATGGCTTTAGGATAAAATCAGTGGACTGTGTTGAAAAGCTTCATTGCTATGTTGTATAGTGTTCCTGGTATCTTATGGTAACATTGATCAAAATCTAAATACAAGTATGGAAGGAGATAGTCTGCGTCCAAATACATGTGAATAAATTGGATGCAACAGACAGTTGAGTTGTTAGCTGAGCTCTAAACTTGGTGACTGTCACGACTGGGTGGAATGAAGACAGGAGACTGCTGTAAAGTTTAATAGAGACTTCACATTTGAGAAGGAAAATATAATACTTTGCTTTAGCCGTGTTGCTGATGCTGCCTTAAGTTGACAGATGACTAATTTATGGATAATGTTATAATATGTAATCTTTCTGGTTTTTTTCTTTCCTGTCTTAGGTGAAGCCAAAAATCTTCCTACATATCCGGGGCCAAACAAGATGAGGGATTGCTACTGTACTGTAAACCTGGACCAGGAGGAGGTTTTCAGGACCAAAATAGTGGAGAAGTCATTATGGTAACACATACATATATAAATGTTCTGTTAACTCTTCTCATTCTCTGCTTACTAGGTGTGTTTAATATTCCAAAGATACTTTCTTGAGGGGAGAATAGAGGATGAATGGGATTCTTCTTCCTGTTTTAAAAACACTAGTGGTAAAACCAGTAATGTCATGACAACTATCTGTATTTATGGGAAAATGCCTTCACCAATGCAACCCATATTAATTTTTCTCCTAACAGTGTACAACCAGTGCTCCTTTCTTTCTGCAGTATTTGTTTTGTACTTCCCTAAGTTTTTAAAATCTCAACTTAGAAAGGGTGCACTAAACTCCATTTTGCATCTTCCTATGCTTAGAATTTTGCATTGGTCTGGCTGCCCTAGGGAGTTGAGTTAAGGATTTCACTTTTTTTCCTGTCATGGGCTGTAACTGAAAGGAGAGGTTTGAACATAAGATGCCTGTCTGATTATCTTGGACACTTCCTATGAGATTGCAGAGGTCAAATGCAGAATGAAACAGAATGAGAAGCATGTAGTAAAAGTTAAAATGCTTTCTCCTGGAAATCCTTAGACATCAGAAAAATAAAGGGAACTAGGCTAGGTGTATATGTATATTCTGGTAAGCAAGGCTTTTTTCTTTTTGGGTGGAGAGGAAAGAAGCAGCAAGGAACAGTCAAGTTTGTAACTTTTATCTTAAGAGATAACTCTCACCCTTTTCCCAATTTGAGTAATATGTTAGGAATTTGCTATTTGTGTTGTTATTGCAAATAATGTACTTCAGGAAGAATCTCTAGACCTCAGTCACAACCACTCAGAAGTACCCGACACATTCAGGAATGTGAGTGGGATTTATTCCTCTAAGTCTCTTTAATTGTTTCTTTCACATAAATTTTTGTCATCTTTAAGCCTTGATGTTTTTGAATGATGATGCTAATGCTTTCCTATTTGTAGTATACTATATTAACAAAAAGCAAAAATTGGTCTGTGTGACTTCTTCCTCACCCCTGTAGCTGACATGTAGTGTCCCTAAGCCTAATATCCCTGAACCAGTTGTTTCTCTAAAGGTAATTTGTATGTCATACACATTTTGTTGTTGTTGTTTCTGGGACTTTTAAAAAATTTTTCTTCTGGATGGTCATTAATGCTTCACAGGGAAATGGAAGATGAGAAGTGCGGATGTGTGAGAATAGTTGATGTAATTTCCTTGAATTAATCCAAGCATTTTTCTATTGAAAAAATAAACTCTTGGTAATAAAAATAAGCAACAAGTTTAATTCCTACAGTGGGAAAAGTTCCATCTTTATGTAAAGATGGAGAGGTACACTGGGGCTGTGCAAAACTGGAAGGTTTCTGGTTTCCTGATGGGGCTAAGCTCATTTTGTTAATTGAGGTGAACTCGGGGAGAGGTGAGCAATGATCAGAGGTCTGGAAAACATAACCAAATAAATATGTAAATAAACAAAAAAACCCTAAACACCCCCTCCCCCCCCACCAAAATAAAAATTTGAGAGGGAGGGAACTGGTCTGTCTGTCCAGTATGGATATTGCAAGCAGTAATGAACTCAAATTGCAGTGGGAAAGGAAGTTGAGGTTAAGGTCTACTGTGAAGAAAAATCTCTGTTAAAGGTTCTGAAGCACTGGAGTAGATTGTGTTGGTTTTTGTGTTTATTGCTGATGGCTTT
Organism: Ifrita kowaldi; assembly: GCA_013398055.1. Classification (NCBI taxonomy): domain Eukaryota; kingdom Metazoa; phylum Chordata; class Aves; order Passeriformes; family Cinclosomatidae; genus Ifrita; species Ifrita kowaldi. The sequence continues at coordinate 525,802 of VZRS01001707.1, read as the reverse complement.
TAATAGGTTTTATATAATCAGTTCCAACTAAATAATAGAGATCTTCCAGCTTTGAAACAGTGGCAGGACCAGATGACCTCTCAAAATCCCATTATGGACCTATTTTCTTTGATTTAAGGCTTGACTAAAGATGGTCTCCTTGGTCATTATTTCTTCTCCTGGTAAATTCCTGTCTTCAGTGGGAGTCCACCTTCTCCCTGTGTGAGCTTCTGTTTTCAAATACTATTTTTGGAAAACTTGCTGCTTCACGGTCTCTGAATATCCACTTATAGACATTGATATAACTCAGTTTTACACTTAGCCATATAGGTGTTTCCCTGTCTTTGTTTTTCTGGGGCAGAAAAGAGAAGCAGACAGAAATCCCAAATACATAGTGGTAATCCTGGGGTGTCTTCCCAATCCATGGGTAGGAATTGCTCTTACCTATTGAGGCACACTCAAACAGCTACTTTCTTTTTCATGACTGTGCTTCCATCTTTTAAAACAAATGCATACGTAGACTTCCAGAAGATGTTTTTCAAATGATACCAGACCCTACTGCAGTTGCCTGATTGTTTTTCGTAGGATTCTGAGATGAGCTGAGGAGCCAGTCATGCTGTTACATTCTTTACTTCTTGTTTGCAAATTGATTTAACCCAATGCCTTGGGGTGACTCCATCATGTATGTCCCCTATCACGGCTTTATGCCAAACAATTGATTTTGTGCCTTTTCTGTGTCTTTAAACTGAGCTTGAGAAGAAAGAAACAAAAAAAAGGACCAAGCAAACTTTTCAAAGCAGTGTCTCAAGGACACGGAGATTACACTCCTCTGTGTACTCTGGCTGCGGTAGCACGGGGGGAGCATCCTGCTTGCTTCTTCAGCCAGGTTTTTTTCTTTCCCCTCTCTCCGGCATGAGATGAAAAGCTGAACTTTGTTTCCTGGGACTTTGAGTTTTTCCCTTCTTCTCTTCTGGACTGTTTCAACAACATCAGAACACATTGGGAGAATTTTCCTTGAGGCCCAGGGGGGTGGGCCCTCACCCAGTTCCGAGGAGGAGAGAGACCACACCTACAGAAGGACTCTGAAATCTTCCCAGGTTTCTCTCTACAGTGAGAGATTTCATTATTTAGCACTATTATCCTTTTCTTGTGTGTTTGTTAAATAAATAGTTTTTATCTCTTTTCACTTTCCTTCGAGGAAAATAGATATATTGCTAGATTTTGGCCAAACCAGCCCAAAACACCCATCCAGTGAGTTATTGAGCAGGCAAAGCTTATGTGCCCTATGAGCCCTGTAATTTCTGTGCAGCAGAGAAATTCCTGCTCTCGTGTACGGTGCTTCTTTGCCAGGCACTTGCCAACTTAGTAGTGAATCATGTGTTGGTCCCTTTTTCTGAGGTATTGCTGCAGTGATACACAGTGTTTGGGAACAGGGATGTGAAGCTGGGCCAAGGCTTGACTAAATTAATTGAGTCCTGCCTGAAGCCCCACATGGCTGGCACTGGAGTGGGTGACACAGCTTGACACGGATTTCCCTTACAGTTTGAAGGGGAGAGCACTGGCTCTGATCTGTTGTTCATGCCTGTTTTCTGCTTCCTATCACTTCATGTCTGGCACAGGGCTGGCTTGCTATAAAGTTTTAAGAATTGCTTGTATTTTTACTAAGGCTGATAACCCCCTCATCTTCCAATAAGCTCAAAAAATTATTTTTCTGTAGTCTATAGAAAACAAGATGCTTTGTGTGAAAAATCTGGATTATGAGGTCTTTCATATGCAGCCCTAGTACTGATTCTGGAATGACGTCTTCTTGTTCAGATTTATCCTGGAGAAGCCCATCTTTTGCAGCATTTCTGAATGGTTTTTTTCTTTATCTGCATGAAAAGGCTTGTAATTGACACAATGTCTTGTGTAGCTGGGAATTACTTTTTTTTTCCCCACTCTTTTTTCTCAATTGAACTTCGTTAGGCTTCTACTAGGCACTGCATAAATGTATATTTTTCCATGCAGGCCTTCTCCTGGTGTAAAGCTTAAATAGAACTGGCAAATGGAAAAAAGGAAGCAGTTATCTCTCCTTCCCAGAGGGACTTGGATGAATGTCCAATTCTGGCTTGCTTGGAATATCTGTGATAGAACCTTCAGACTCTGACTCATCCTCTCCTGTTTTATACTGGGACAGTGTAAGAAGTTGCCTCCCTTAGCTTTGTCCGAATCTTCTGCAATGGATTTTCTTTTTTTATTAGACTGTAGCAGAGGCATGAGAAGACAGCTGAGAGCAGTAACCTTTTAAATCAACAATGCATGAATCATTCAGAACTCAAAAGAACTGAACCAGCACATCCTGTTGTCCAGCGAAGTGCCCTTACCTTACCTTCAGTGCTCTGAAGAGAATCTCTATGAGCTTGATGCCCTTTATCTGTTTGTGTTTCAAAAACTGAGAGGAGCTAGCACAGTGAATCTCACCTCCTCTGTTCAGCAGTCAGGTGGGGCTCATAAATTAGAATGTGGAATTTAAGTCATTCCTGTCATCCAGCCTCTGGGCTGCTGTTAAACTGGGTGGTGGGCACTGCTGCCTTGTGCTGGAAGATTTTGAGGGGTGCCGCGATGAACTTAGTAGTGTCTGACTGAAACACGTCAAGGGTTGGTTACCACTGGGGCAGGCCTTCCTGCAAAACCACAGAGCAACATGAAAGTGCTGTTTATATGGGTGGTTCAGAACCATCCCACTTCTCTGGGGATCTTTGGGCAAGAATAGTGAATGCGTGATTTGGTCAGAGCGAGAAATCCAGGTTCTCAGGGAGACAATCTTGAACTCTTCAAGCAGCACTGTTTTTGTAAACTTGGCACAAGCTTTTGCTAAATTCTAAGAAGGTCACATGCAAGTCATAAGATATGAGGGAGAGGTCAGTTAGAGCCAGGATTTAATATGCTTCTCTGTTTTGTATTTGTCATTCAGTATTTATATTACCATCATCTAAAAAGACACTGAATAGATTTGGATCCATTCCATAGAACCTAGCAAAGATGTACGTGAAGGGACTCGTGTATTTTATGTCCTAAGGAGCATGTTAGAATGACTTTGTTTTTATTAATGCACAGATCTACTAATTTTCTTTAGTTCTGAGCTGCAAGTAAACAGCCTGACAAGAATTTTGCCTATTAATTCCCTTTGCTCAATAAACTACTTATCTTCCCCCACTAGTAGTTTTCCCTACTTCAGGCTCCACCATCCAGGAGTGCTTCCTAGCTACAGATATTTCCTGAGGATGAACTTTCTTGGCTGGTTGGTGTTAAGACTGACTTTGCCTTTGCAGTTTGCATCAAATGTGCCCATTCACTTAAAGGGCAGTGTCAGCTGCAACAGGAAATCAAGGCAGCTTCTCAAATCATAGGTGAAGAATGGAAGGAATGTGACATCTCTAAATTTGTTTCAAGGATATGAATAAAGGCAAAATCTGTCGTACGCTAAGAATCAAATGTCTGACAGTGTGTGCTTTAGAGAGGTGAGCCAAGCATCTTGAGTCTGTGATTATTTAGTTCACCGCTATTTCACTGAGGAATTTTTCACGTGCTAAACATAGTGATCAAAGCCTGAATGAACAGCAAATGAAGCCAGAGGCACTTTCCCCACTTTCCCACCCCCAAGTTTTTTGGTTGGTTTTTTGGGGGTTTTGTTTGGTTTTTTTTTTTGCTAGTCTCTGGTGAACATAACAGTGAGAACTACAAGTCTGCTGTGTACTTGTGAGTGCATATTGAAATGTGCTGTAAATTCACACTTAAGGCTATGTTCTCTTTAATAAGTGGTTACCCTGTCTTTCTTTAGGAATTAGATCAGGTAACAAATTCAGGCAGTAGCTTTCAGAACTTATCTTTAAATTATTCTACTGCCATATTTAATGTTGTTATTTTCTAATTCTAGGTTTGCTTAAATCCTTTTTTCCCATATGTTTGGAGTTCATGGCTGCATAGCTAAACTTCTCATGTTCTGGTAACATCTTGGGTGCAGACGTCTTCTCAAATTTTAAACACAAAGTTGTTTCCCTTAGTTGGAGCGTTGCCAAAATTAGCTGTTGTATCTGAGTTAGCTCCATTAGCTGCTTCTACATTCTTACATTGCCAGCTCACCTCCTTGAAATAACAGCTTTGCCCAGCCCAGGGGCCTTAAGCAGAGAGGCCTTGAGGTGGATGTTGCAGCGTGTTCTGCAGCTTCACCCCTGCGTGTGCCCAGGATGTGCAGTCTGCTGCATGCGACAGCACCTACCTGTGGCTTGAATTCCTAATAAACTTCAGTTCTGGAGCACCCAAGCCTCTAAGGGAAAGGTTTAAGATTGGTAGGGGTACAACTTCAGCCTGGTCAGGGATATTATTGAAGCCAAGGACTGCATGGTTGTGCAGGGCAGTAATATAGCTGGGAAGGGTGCCAGTAAGGGAAGCCAGACTTAATGGAAGAAGGAGAGTGAAGTGAACCTTGAGACCCATGGCAGGGTTTATGAATGAGAGCGTTTATCTATATGAAAAGCCACCCATGTGAGTAACAATTGTTGGTGTTAAGGCTGCTTTGAGTGATTTAAAAAAAAAGTAAATGCAGCTGTAATGTGACTTCTGCTGTTTGTGTGTGTCGTCTTACAGAATATTTTGGGAGGTGACCAGGGGCCAAACGGCTGCTGCTTCAATTTATCATAATCCTTGTAAGCCTCATTGAGCCAAACCAGCAACTGTCAAGTGAGGTTGATAACTATAGCTCATGTGTCTGTCTGTCTCTTCGGAGCACAGGACTGAGAAAATGCACACTGCTTTATTTTTTCCTCTGTGTAGTAGGGCTGGTTATGGGTGTAACAAAGCACTGTTCATCTGAGTGTCTCTGCATAGTGACATGAGAAAAAATTCACTTAGGCTCAGTGGGTGTCTGGTAGACTGCAGCCAGCACTCTCAACAGTGGGTATAAGTGATATGTTTGGATTTAGATGTTGCCTCCTGTGCCATATACTTCCTGTTGCAGGTCCTCTGCCAAATCTGTGCTTTAAATATAATATTAGTTATTTTTAATGAAATGTGTCAGAAAGCTACCATGGCATCTGCCAACTTTGGCTTTTACTTGCCTGTTGTCTTCTAGTTCTGTGTCTAGTAGGAGACTGAAGTACATTCAGATTTTATTTGGCTTGCTGTATCTGCTTTGAATAAACCTTCTCTCTTCTACCCCAGTCCCTTTACATATGCTGCAAAGCATAGCATAAAAAGTATTAGCCAAGTAGTAGAAAAAGCTTAGTAGTAGAAACAAACAAGTGTGCTCCTTTGTACAAGACTGATTTTGCTTCCTGCTCACATGGTGATGTGAACTCTGGTGTTCAGTTCATGCAGCGGGATGAATCCAGTATTTCTAAACCTTTTAAAATAGTCAGAGGATGTGGGGTTGCCTGTGGCATGTTAATAGTCCTTACTTTTAATCACAAAAGCAGTTAGAAAAAAAATCCATACACAAAGAATTCTGGTTTGAGGGGTTTCATTATTATTCATCATGCAACTCTTCCACTTCATCCACTGAAGTACTGGTGCCAACACAAAAACAAAACTGCTTTAGCAGTAAGTATTGAGAAACAAGCACGAGATTTTGTAACGCAGCCTGAAACCAAAGAAATGTTTTTACACTAACATTTGTTTTATGAAATCTCTTCCCCTTTGTTAGTATTATTTGTGATGATATCAGTAGATATCTGAAGCTATGAAAGAAAGTTGCAGGTGTGCTTCTTGAATTTAGTAAAATATGTAAATGCGAACAATTTTTGAACCCTTTCTAGAGGGTTTATTGTGTTCGAAGTAAGGATTCTCTTCCTTATTTGCTTTCATTCCACGTGCTCTGCACAGTAATTTTTGTTTCTCTTCTCCTTCCCTGTCTCCTCCTGAAAATATCCATTACCAAAACACGCATTAGAAGAGATTCAAAAATAGATACCTTGAAATGGGGAGGGCTGGACAGCTGTAAGTGAAACAATACCTAGAGGGATCTTTTTAAGTTTTATTTTCTTGGTATTCCTGCTCCCATGCCATGAGCATTCAGAACATGCAAGTTTTTGGTGAGGGGAGAGTGAGTATGCCTGAAGATTCAAGTCCATTGCGCTATTTGTGCATCTATTTGACTTTACTTTTTGTGTGTATCTCTTCTGTGATGAGAGCTGTGGAATCATACTAGGGAAAGTGTCCTGAGGAAGGATTGATCAGTGTATGTGTTGGTGGTCAAGGATGTACAAAAGCTGTGTAGTAAGAGAGCCTTGTGCTTCCTGAGGAAGAAGGATGGCTTAGGTTGGGCTTCCCTCTTTCAGAACATAGTAAGGTGATGTGCATGTAGTGAAAAAGAAATGAGAAAGGAGTGTGAAGTGAGAGTATGTGGAATAGAAGGTTAGTCAGGCCCTTATGTACCTGAAAGCTTGGAGCAAGGATTTAAAAATTGATACAGGTCTTTCTCAGTTTCTAAACCCATCAGGAAAATAAGAGACAGCGACTTAAGAACAAGCCTTGTTTCATAACTAAAGAGTGGCTGATACCTGCACTGATAACTCTTCTTGTTGCTGTGATGGCAAAACTGAAATGAAATTAACAGAGCTGTTCTAAACTTAGGAGTCTTTACTGAAGAAGCTGGGTTTGAAAACGCAGTTATGTTCAGCTTGGAAGGAGATGAATTGCATTTTCAAGGGAGATCCACTGTTTCTGGCCTTGCAAGTTCCTGCTCTCAGCAGTTATGTCGCATCACTTTTTTGAAGTCCAGAAGAAACTGAAATAATGACAGCACTGGTCTTGTCCATGCCCTTCCCTTGTGATCATATTGATTTGCAGTCTGTACTGCCAGGGTTGGGGAGGAGGCCCTCATTCTTACTCATCCACTTTGAATGATTAAAATTTCTCCTGAGTGTAGGGCTGATTCATCTACATTGTTTGGTCAACTCAAAACCTGTACATTGAATCTGAACTCACTTGGTTCGTGAAAGATTTTTGAGTTTTCGGCCGGGTTAGTTCCAGTATTTGTTTTGGAGGATGTTGTCAGACTCCTGAGGGCTGTGTAGGCAGATGTTGCTGCTTTTTATTAATTGCTCTGTCAAAATAGAAGTACTCACTGAATCTCTGTCAGACAAATTCTGGCTTTTTGGAGAGAGGAGACACTGGGGGAGGGATTTAGCTGTTCTTTTGGAAAAACCTTTCTGGAGCCCTGGGGTTCTTGTTCAAGATAAGTTAGCTTGGGAAATAAATCATGGGATTTGACTGCTGTGACCTCTTGCTCTTCAGGTCTGGGTGGGAGACAAAGCGAGTACTGTTCTGAAGAGATACATGGAGAAAGAGCACACATTTAAGTGGAAGCTGGAAGCATTTGTGTGGTTGCTTTTGATTCCTTCAGAAAGAAGTTACTGTTTCTGCAGAGCTACACAAGATTGGGCTGGGGACATATCGGATTCATCTTGATCCTTACAGTTAAAACTTTGCTGGCTAATTACCGAGTGCAGATTGAGTATGCTTGTGTTGGAAATCTGCTTGCTTAAATTAATTAAGAACCAATGCGCCTCTGGGGTGTTACCTGAGTGATGAGAGGCTGTGAATCTACAAGGGGTTCAAGATCTCGGAGGGGAAAAGCCAAGAGCAGAGCAAAGCTTCTCTTCTGGGCTCAGAGTGCACTGCTAGGACTAATAAACCTTGTGCCAGAAGTAGTGACCTGATATGGTCCCTGCATGGCAAAGTCAGCCTTCACAGCATTTCTTCTGTTAATTAGCCTCTTTCTGATTCTGTGCATTGGGCTAGGTACCTCCTGTTGTCCACTCTGCTTTTCTGACTCTTGTTTATTTTGCTGGGGTGTGATCTTAATTGACTTCTGCCTCTGTTCAACACCCATGACAAACATTAATAGGGGGACTTGCCAAAGGTCCCAGTTGATGTCTCTTCCCTGCTCTTCCCCCCAGAATCAGTAAATTATGCTCAGTGTAAATCACTTGTATTTATATTGCATTTAGACTTGCAGTATACTGGAGCTTCCCTCCTATTTTTGATAGACGGTTGGATATATAATCCACAGTTCATTAAGTATTGTTTCATTCTAAGGTCATTAGTGAATAAATTAATCTGTCATGTTCTTCCAGCAGAAAGGACAATTTTATGGCTGAATAGAGTATTAAAGCTCAGAATGATGAAAGTGTTTTGCATGTATAATGCAGTAGATATTTGGGCAATATTCATGCATTTGTGTGGCGCCCTCAGGTTAAGTCTGTGCGTGAAAACTTGCACCAAGTGATGTGCACAGAATGAGGCCCTTGGGGCTGCCAGCAGAAGCGTGGCTGCTGGGACAGTCATATAGCTCCCAGTTTGGTAGAAGCTGCTTGCAACAAAGAATTTTAAGGTATTTTGTGCCTGAGGTGTGGCTGTGAAATTCTTGCTTCCAAATAGAACCTCTCAGAGCAGAATGTAAAGAGGATGTAGCAGAGAGTGCTGAATCGGATGGGGCGGTTGGGACGAACAGTCAAACCAGCTGCCATTTCCAGCTGCCAGGTTTGCCTCCGCTGCCTTCACAGTAGGGATGACTGAGTGGGCCTCACATTGGTTTTCATAACTTATGGGTGGATGTATTTATTTCAAGGCATGGGATTTCAGTGGTGGAAGTTTAGCCTATGGGTGTGCCTTGGGCTTTGTTGTTCCTCCAGCATGTGTTCTTCCTTGTGGCTAGTGGAGTAGTGACTTAAATGATGTTCTTGGTGAATATTGAGCGATGTCTCTGGATTTCTTGAAATTAATGTGGCATTTTCCCTTCAAACACAGACTGGTTAGCTAATTTGCAGTGCCTGTGTGTTTTGAGGGAGACTTGTCAGCTAGCTCTTGAGGGAACGTGGTTATTCTGGGGGAGTGTATTTTTCCTGTAGGCGGAAATACAAGCAAAAACATATGTTGGTGTAAAACATCCTGAAAGAAGCCACGGGAATGACCTTTCCTGACTAAATTCTGAAAAATTTAAAGCTAATCCAAGGAATTGTTAATAACTTTCGCATATCTAATTTTCTAACATAAAAACCTTTTAATAATCAGTAAAACTACAGCACAATTTTGTCTCATTTTTGAGCTCAGTCAAGGCAATAAGGAGGTCTGTGTTTAAGACGGGAAGAAAAAGCTTGCTGACTTTTGGCCTATTGGAATTAGATTTATTTTAAAGTCTACATCTGCAGTGCTTACTGTATTTATCCATGTGACTCAAATTGCATCCACTCATTTAGATCTACTGAAGCATGAGTGACTTGGAATGAAAGGTCTGTGTAAAATGGGAGACCTGTCAATGAATAAATAATATTGATATATGCTTATAGTTCCTAGGAGTAAATCCTTAACCATATACTTCAATGGAAAGGAAGGGAAAGCCAGGTGTCTGAGATTTGTTTTTTCTCCATTTAAATTGGTGGGACCCAAAGAAAGCCCCTTAAGTCCCTAAAGAGCTTTTCATGCTGAGAATAGTATTTTTTTTAAATGTGGTCTTACTATAAAAAAATTATTCTATACAATTCCACTATGCAAAAATAGATATGCAGTGCTCTGAGCTAACAAGCATGGTGCCAGCTCCAAGGCTTAGTTACCATCAGTTGATGGAATCTGACTTTAAATAAGAAACTTTGCAGGGGATGAGAAAAGATGTAATGGCTGTGGGCATTTTATTTTAAGTATACTAAATGCTTTTAAAAAAAATGCTATGAACCATACTGTATTTTGCTCATCCTGTTCATGTATGCTTTTGTGGTCTCTATCCTAATGGTCTACTGTAGGCATTCTGTGGCAGCAGGGGTCTCTCTCTACCCTTCAAGGCACTGTATGTTAACAAATAATGTGGTCTCTGCCCCCTTTGTAAAGGGGCACTTGTTTTCCAGTTAGAAAGAAGTATCTGTTCATTTTTGCACGCTAAAAAAATCTTCTTCTGTGGGCATTTAAGATATTTAGGAAGAGTCAAAATGGAACAGTGCTTGACAGTGCACATTGATTGGTGGGAAAGACCATCACAGTCCAGAGTGACGTTCTGGGTGTGAAATATAAACATACTGGCTTGTCCAGGATACAATCACTAATCTATTTTCCTTTTTTTTTTTGTGTGTGTGTTTGTGTATGTTGGTTTTTTTTTTTTTTTTGTTCACTCAGCCCCTTCTATGGAGAAGACTTTTACTGTGAAATTCCTCGGACCTTTCGCCATCTGTCATTTTATATTTTTGACAGAGATGTTTTTCGAAGGGATTCCATCATAGGTATGTCTTCATAAATTATTATTTTCTTTACAGCTTATTTCTCTTGGATTTTAACGTTTACATCATAGATAGTCTTACGAGTTGGGGGTCTTGATAGGACTGATGATGATAGTGGTAAGTGCTGCTCAGTATTGTCCTTCTTTTGTCAGTTGAAAAAAATGCCTTCAATATTACATATTATATATAAAAAAGCTTGGGGAGGTAAGTGCTGTCTGTTGTGATAGTGAATACAGATTGTAGTTTAACTGAAACAGGCTATAAAACCTTGTTTAAATGTTGACAACATCATTTGTTACTGCAAATGTTACTTTTCAATTTTTTTTCCTAAATGCCAAGGCCTTTAGTCTCCTAGTTTTCCAGGATCCTCAGACTTGTCTGCGTGCAGTATTGTTAAACTGTGACTACTTTAACAACAGACAGAGGAATAGCTAGTGGCCATAGGTACCCCAAGCACAATGGTGACAGAATTTTATGGAGTGTTTCAGATCAAGCTGTCACCTACAGAATAGGTCTGAAAGACTTCCAGTGCCTGTTTGTGAAAAGATGCCTGCTTTTCCAGGTATTATTTGGTATGCATTTCATCTGCAGCAAATTGCATGACACTCCATTTATCTCTTTGGGGATAAAAACCTTGTAAAAATTCAGTTGTTATTGAGGAGAACAGTTTCTATTTTAAATCACTTCAATACTTTGGACTTACTTTTTTTTTTTTTTTTTAATTATTCATCTAAATAGTAGTGTATGACTACCATGGCTATAGCTATCACTGAGATGTATGTCCTGATGGAGGTTGTAGAGAGGAGATTATCAGATGTTGAGCAAGTTTGTATAATGGCATAGAATCTATTATCTTAAGCCATGGAGTGGTGGTGCATATATTTCATATGTATCTTTACATTCCAGTAATTTGTCATGCAGTCACAAGATTTTTTAAAATTATTGTTATACATATGAGCTGGGAAAGCAGGTTGCCATTCTCTTTGTCCACAAGCGAGCTCATGTGTTTAGCATCCTGGAGAGGAGGGAGTCAGTTTCTGATTGTTGAGTGAGCATTTGGAAAGCTTTTTGGTCTCTCTAATGTCTTGTTTCCCTTGTACTTTGAAAGTAACACCTCCCTTCTTTCAACTCATGAGTTTTTCATTGTTGAAATTATCTGATCTCTTGGGTGTCACCAGTTTTTAGCAGCTGCAGTGACCCATCAACAGGCCAGGGACTTTACTTGCTCAGGGCATTACTCCCTCTCTTGGAAAAACAGTCTCTTGAACCACTTAACACGTCAGACTCATGAAATTGCAGATAGAGGAGTGAAAATATTTTTGTTTTCTCCATGTTTCCTGAGTTCATGTTTTAATAATCAAGCTCTGATGTTGGAGGGGAATTATTCAGGAGCTGCTAGAGCAATCTTAAAGGTACTGGGAGCAGTTTGTGGAAAGGACATGCAGAAAATATAAAGACCTTTGTTTGCATGCTTGAATTATTGATCAAGTTTTCATTTTTCACTATCTCTTCAGGAAATGGCAAAGTTAACTTCTGCATGTGTTGCAGAATCCGCAGGTAGGCAAACTGGTATGTTACCATACTGGTCTTAGGATCATAGAAAGGCCTGGGTTGGAAGGGACTTTAAAGGCCATCTAGTTTCAACACCCCTGGTTGAAACATGGTGAAGTAGACACCTTCCACTAGACCAGGTTGCTCAGAGCTCCATGTGTCTTGGCATTGAACGCTTCCAGGGATGGGGCATCCATAGCTTCTCTTAGCAACCTGTTCCAGTGCCTCACCACCCTCACAGAAAAGAATTCATTCCTAATGTCTACTCTAAACCTACTCTCAGTTTAAGGCCATTCCCCCTTGTCCTATCACTACATGCCCTATAAGAAAGGCCCTCTCCAGCTTTCTTGTTGGCTCACTTCACACACTGGCAGACTGCTATAAAATCTCCTTCTCCAGGCTGAACAGCCTGTCTTCATAGGAGACGTGCTCTAGCCCTCTGATCAGCTTAGTGACCCTCCTCTGGACCTGTTTCAGCAGGTCCACATCCTTCTTGTGTTGGGGGTCCCAGACCTGGACAAAGTACACCAGCTGGCGTCTCACAAGAGCAGAGTTAGAGGGTCAGAATCACCTCCCTTGACTTGCTGATCACTGGGATACCGTTGACTTCGAAGTTTGAAGTGCACATTGTTGGATCATGTTGAGCTTCTTGTCCGCCAACACTGCCAAGTCCTTCTCTTCAGGGCTGCTCTGCATTTGTTCTCTACCCAGCCTGTGTTGGAGCTTCTGATTGCCCTGACCCACGTGCAGGACCTAGTATTTGGCCTCGTTAAACTTCATGAAGTTCCCATGGTCTCACCTCTTCAACCTGTCCAAGTCCCCCCGGATGCCATTCCTCCTTTCCAGCATGTCAACCAGACCACATAGCTTCGGGTCAGCATTGATGTAGCACTAGAAGCCAAAACTCTGGTGTTTCCTGTCTACCACATCATTTTACAGTGCATATTATCTATTGTAGTATTTTTTCCTCTCTTCCTCCCTCTGTTCCCCTTCTTCCTTATTGCAGGCATATTTTGAAACGCATTTCAAAGATATGGAAGTGTTATAAATAGCAAGGAAGAGAAGAGAAAAAACCCCCAGAACTACTGTCAGTTTGATACTACTCTCTAAGTTCTGCTTGTAGTAGGAAAATTTTCTGGGAAGAGAGCAGTGCTCTGGAGTAACTGCATGCAGCTGTTTTCAGTAGTTACTATTGAATGGGAGTCAGCAGCAGCAGCAAAGCTCAATAGTAGAGATTTTTTGAATAAGAGAACTCTTTAATTTGATAAAATCTGTAATATTTACAAGCAATAGTTGCTCTGTGTATCTTCAGCTCAGTTTTAAGACTTAAACCTTTTCTTGAAGAGGCTTGAGCAAGGAAGGTTTGGAAGAGGTCCCTACTGAGAAGGATGGTCAGAGTAGAACTAGAATGAGCTCTTTTCCACTGAACCAACAAATTCTGCAGTTAGGGGCCTTTTGTTTGCATTCCAGAGATCAGTTGTTGCATTATGTTATCATGAGACAGTTCTGTTGAAGAAAATGTGGTTACTCATGCACATCCAGCAGTGAAGTTTCTCAGAGGAGGGAGCTGGGGGGTTGTGTCTTCCATCCAGGAGAGACTAATTTTAACTCCGTTATGTTACTGAGCTTGTGAATTCACCTGTGTGCGATCTGCAATGTTTGACATCTTTTTGCATTGTTTTTTTGGCTGGTTTTGAGGGGGTTTTGAGACAGAGAATGGAGTGTATATATGTCAAAATGATGAGAATTTGGCAAGTAGCTCTTTTTTGAAGGTGTTTGGTTAGCAGAATTCCTTTTGGTTCACTGTTTAATGTTTCCAGGACTTTCTGTTGGTGCTACAATACTGACTTCCAGGGTTACCGGACCTCAGGCATGCTTTTATTTATTCAAGTATGAAGTATAAGTTTGTGATGGTAAATTCTTTAACTTCAGAAATGCAACTGTGTGTGTGACAGATGAGAATGCTTAAGCTACCAAAAGCAGAAGATGTGGGAGAGAGAATATGAAAAACAAGAACCCCCTGAAGCCTCTGACACAAACTTCCGAGAAGAGCCAAACAAACTCAAACTGGAACATGTGTAGCAGATATGTTTTGGAACATGCTGTAGTATTTTGGCATACAGGATGGGAGGATGGTGCAGATAAAGATATCTTTGGAGTTTGCATGTTTGTTTATTACATTTGCATTTTCTTAATTGTAATTGCTGAGTCATCTGGGATTTTGTTAGTTTAACAGACACAATTTAGTGTGTCTGTTAACACAGTTTAACTCTTGAACAATTGTGTCTTGGAAGAATCTTCGATGCTGGTTGAAATGCAAATATAATGAAGAAAATGCAGAGTTCAGTGGATCTGAAATACTATTTTCCTCTTCTTTTAGATTAAAATATAGCAAATAGTTACTGTGAAAGTAAACTAGTCTTAAGTTGTTTAATTGATATTGGCTGTTACTGGATAGAGTTTATGTACTGATTAATATAGTATATTGAGATGTTTTGAGTAGGAAATATACTACTGAAAGCAATGGTAAATGCAATTTAAAATTGCATGTTTGTTTCTGAATGATCAAATAGCATTAGTAGGCCAATTTGCTGGAATATGTGTCTATAATGTGCAGAATAGCTATTTCCATCTAGTTGTTACAACCAGAAAAACATAGAGGAGATGGGACTGACTTGAAAAACTGTCAGTTGGTACCCCTCCAGTAATAATGGGGAAAAGAGATGTCTCTGGCTAGATGCAGCAGAAGGAGTATTGGGATAGTAGTGCTGCTATACCAGGCAAATGTTCTTTAATGATTGTTTTGATATTTTTCAGCTTTTTAGAAGTGTTGAATGAGACATGCTGTGACAATAAACTGGGCTTCTCACACTTCAATAACTGAGCTAGATTTAGTGAGGAAAACATGTCTGTGATATGTCCTGAGCTGGTATTCTTCTAGATATGTAATGAATAGCTCAGGCTGCCAGGCTGTGACCTTAAACATACAGATCAGTTCAAAAACAGGAAATGTGCCACACCAAGTCACTTAACACTGCAGTGAGAGACTAGTTAATATCGTCTGTCCTTCGGGTGACAAGTGCACAATTATTTATCCTCTACTTAAGTCAGTTTAGTTTTTTTCACCTCAGCGTTTCATTTGTTTTGGTAAGAGATACATGAAACTGACTTGCCAACATCGGTGCTTAGCAGGAGCTGAATAGAACAAAATGCACCCCCGTGAAGTTCTGAGGGGGAAGAAGTGCTGCACTGTCCCTGTACTGCACTGGGGGGTAAGAACTTTTCTAAGTTTGTGGTGTTCCTGGGTGAGAAGAGGCTTGGTTGCTGTGCTGATGGGGATGGAATGGTGCTGAATAAAGCACAGGTGTCTAATGTTGAAGCTTTTCAGTGAAGGAGCATAAAGCCAGTGCTAGATGACTAGTGCGTGGTTCTTCTGCTAGTTACATTTACAATAACTTCACTGCCCTAAGTCAGCTTCATGCAGGTTGTTAGGTGTGTTCTATGACAAATTGAAACTCCTGTGGCTATTGTATCCTGACAGGTCGTAACACTCTTCCTGCTTAATGCTGGTTGAGGTGAAGCAAAGTAAAGCGGTAAAACTTGTCTTCGGAAGTAGTTAAACTTAGCTACTCTGCACTAAAGTAGATGAAACCAAATCATAGCTCTTGGAGACACTCACAAAGTGGAAACACCTTGGAATTGAAAGTTGTTTAAGGCTTGCTTGTTTGAATTACCTGTGCCTTTGTTAATGGCTACTTCCAAAGCTGAGGAGGTGTGTTGTAGAGTTGTCACAATTTATTACCAAACATCCAAGCAAGCTATCTACTGTTATTAGGTAACTGTTACCAAATGTAGCTGAAGCATCACCTTTTTTATTTCATTATTTTACTGATTTAAAAGAAAAAAAATTTAAAGAATTATCCCTGCTGAACTGTGCTTCTTGCTAGTTAAGTACAGGAAAGATCCTCCAATACAGCATGAAGCAGAGATCAAAATTTGAGTAGAAAATAGTGTTCCTTGTTTTCTTCTAGCCTGACCATGGCTTAGGCAGTGGTTTACTGTTTCCATAATGTGCTGTTGGATGACATGGGAATAATGTATCTACTCAGTATGGTATAAATATAGCTACTAATGAAATAAAAGGAAACAGATGACTCTTCCAGAATGACAAATCTCAAGAAGCTATAAACTAGAATTATCCTGGAAGGGTTCTGAGCAGCTACACGGAAAGGCTAAAATAAATACTCTCTGCATAGAATAAGTTGTTAGGATGCACTCACAATATCTTTTAATCTGGTGGGTGGTCCCAAGAGCAGGAAAACAAAGTTGAGCTTTCAAAAAGTGGTATCTGTACTTCTGGGATGAAGAAGAAAAAATATGAACAAAACTACTGAGCATAACGTGCTAGGGCCTGGCCCGTACTTTCATGCAGCCCTCCTCCTTACCTAATGGCAAATGTTAATATTGTCTGTAAGTAGAATGAGGGAATGAAGGCAGTGGTTGCTCAGTGCAGGCACCATGCTCAGGGCTTTGGTGCCTGCTGTAAGGTAGCAGCGGTGACTGCAAGTCTGGAGTTCAGGACTGCTGTCCCGTTGCAACCAGCACAGGCTATACCCAGTGTCTCTAATGTAGGGCCATTTTAAGGGCCCAGAGAGCAGCTGGCAGAGAGATGATACCAGAGGTGTGGTTGAGGAGGGTTCTCTTTGTTTGCTTGGGGGTTTTGCTGTTTTTAACAGGAAGGGAGAGCAGAAATTCTGATGGAAGCCAGGTGAGATCTCTTGGGTTGTGACCAGCAAAACAACCCTGATGGAAGATAGTTCATGCAGTGCTGCAGCTTGCAACTCCTAAGGATAGAAGCTATATGTTGTCCACAGCCTGCTTTTCTCTGCCTTATTATCCAAGGTAAATCCCACAAAGGGGAAAAATGGATTTAATAAGTGATATTCTTATTATATTTGGACTAGTTTAAAAAACCCAAACAAATGAAATTGGGGTCATGAATATCACATACCTCAGTACTCTCTGCAGGATGCACTGCTGCTGTGCTGGAAGTGTTCTGCCATTATTGCCACTAAATTCTTACCCATTGTAGCAGATGGTCTAATAGTGCTTGTGCTTCATGGTGCACTGCACAGGAGTCGTGAGGGAGCAATTCTGCTGCTCTAAGGCTCTGAAGCCTTATGTTGACCCTAATTCTCATCCTTATCTTTGTAATTCTCAAATAGGGGCTTTGCTTGTTTCGGTCTTTTCTTTGTTATGGGAGAGGTGAGTGAATTTGTGCTGTTCTTGAACAAGGCAGGCAAAGTTTCTGTACTTTCATTTAAAGACAACCTTTCATACAGATAATTATAAAATTCTACGTAGGCTGGAATAGCAGTGATGCTTTTTGTTTCAAGTTAATTAGGCTCTCACAGCCTAAAGTGTTGATTAAAATTGATTCTGATTTGTCCTTAGTCTTTCCAGGTATTGAAAGTGACTTTTTTTGTGTGCCTTCATATCAGTTCTATTAAATCAATGCAGTGATACAGTGTGTCTGTGCACTTAAAATACTAACATGAAGCAACTTCTGAAGTAGCTTTGAGGCTCGCTTATTGCCGAAGACTGCAGCATATAGGAAGGAGACAAAGTAATCTGTGTTCAGGGCTGAAAGAAGACTCAGTTAATTAGGCTTTTGGGTCCTTTTAGTGTGTGACTCAGACCTAAGCCTTTGCTGTAAATTAACTGTACTGCAGTCATTCTTAATGGAGGATGTTATATTAAAAAAATATTATATTGTTTCAGCTCGCTTGGCAGCAGTGTGTAAAATTCTGTTGTTTTCACTGTGTACATGTTCCAAGATAAAGATAACCTAAAGAGAAAATACAAGAGTTCCTGAAATGCTCTGATTTTAGGCTTTTGTAAAATAACTGTTGGATCACTTTTCAGGCAGGGCCTTGTGCCCTTGTAAAATGACAAGTTCCTGTCCTGTTGCTACTGTGACTACTTTTTCAGTAAAGAAATCTACTAGTCTAGCATCTGTCATAAATATTCACATATCTCAGCCACAAACTGGAAAATTACTATTAAAAGGTGGGATGTAATCCTTTAACCGATGCCTAACCCTTTTGTCACCAACAGGTAATGCAGACAGAAGGTGGTAATGTATGGATGGAGAATGCCTGAGCCAAATTATCAATTTTGTTGGTCTTTGTATGGAGATGTTGACCCTTACTTAACAAGCCTAGGCACGTCCAGGGACAAGTTAATAGGCTGCATTGACTTGCTTTGGAAAAATATTTGTAACCAGTGAGGGATGGGCACTGAGGGTGTGGTGCTCCCACAAGCACTTTCCCAGGCGGTATAGCCAGAAATTCCTATCCTTTTCTGTTCAATATCTCTGCCTCTGTGCCTAAATTAGTGATCTCCTACTGTCTTCTAGCAGTGTTAATGTGACTCTTGAGTGGGGAAGCTCTAAACAGGTCGGTTGAAATGACCTTTGTGTTAAAAATGCCAACACCACCCACATATGACCCCTGAAACTTATTTCTTACTCCCTTCTCACCCAGAATGTTTATTTTCATTGTTTGGGGTTTTTAGATTCACTTGATTTCCTCAACAGTTTCAGTATGCCCTGCTGAGAGGACAGGGGTGCATGGGTGGAGAATGTAGGAGGCTCTTAAATCTCTTTGTGCCAGGGATTGTAAAGTGGAATTCGCAGCTTTAAAACCATCCAGGGCCTAGGTAGTAACTTTATTAATCTGTAAGCTGTCTGCTCATTAAGAGGTTATTGGTATATTGTTTTTTCCCTTAAGAGGGGTTCACAGAAGGAAGAGCTCAATTGTGGCATGTTGCACCTTTGTTTTAAACACAAATCTTAGGATTTAAATGTTCCAATGAAGATCAGTTCAGTCTGAATTCGGGGGGCGGGGAGGTCATAGGGAAATTGCTGCCATATGGGTGGAAAACACACAGGAGTGTGTGAGGTTTTCCTACCCTCCCCCAATCTGAGGTCCTGGTGAGCATCAGGCTTCAGAAAGAAATTAGTTCAGATGAGAAGAATGCTTTTACTTCATCATTGCTGGTTATTGCTGAGAATCTAACATCTAAAAATGTAACTTACACTAAGTTTTGAAATTACAGCTTATATTGTTCAACAAGCTTGGCTATTTCCTGCCTCTTACCATACAGTCTCTAAAAGCTTAAACAGATGCAGACTCTGCAGCCTGGGGCCACTCTGAGGAAACCAGCAGGAGTGGCTGTGTGCCTCAGGTGCAAGATTTAGAGTTTCTTGATGCTGTCTGGAAGCCACCCAAGTCTTGAGAAAGAGTGAAAGACAATGGGCTTGAGTTTGGGAGCGTGCTGAAGAACCACAAAGAGGAAAATGTCCTTTAAATGAGTGGTGGTAAATCTTTCTGACCTTTCGTGTCGGGTTTATCTTCAGGGAGAATTACAGGTTCTTATCGTGTAGTGTCAGGTTAAATGACAGGTGCCAACAGCTTGTGATTATTGGCCTAGATTTAACCTAGTTCTGGTGTGGCTGGAAGTTGTTTGAGCCAGGTCAGACTTAGGTCAGTCAGTGGAAGAGCAGTGACTGTGTAGACTAGGGCAGAAACACGACCATGCTCAGCACCTGCACTGTGTTTTATGTGAGTCGGGTGATGAGGAGGAGGAATGTGAGCTGGATGAGCGTAGGGACATGGCTGGTGCAGGTAAAGAGTTATTACCAAATTGTGAGGGAAGCTCCTCTGTGTGTATGCAGAGAGCTGTTTAATAGGGCAGATCAAACATTCTGCCTTTTCAGTAATATATCTTTGTATATGTTCAGACTGGCCAAACTGTAGGCCCTCTTTTTACTGCTACCCTTTTTTGTTTCCCTAGTAGGTTTTTCTTCTTTGTGAATCATTTGGTATGCAATGAAAACCCCTGGATTATAGCCAGCCCAGTCAATAAGTTTCAGTCATTAATAAAACTTGTTTGTGTGCAGAGCAAACGGTGCTGTTCAAACAGTTTCCTAATCAAAACAGTTGTATCACCACGTTAACTCCCTCAGGGCTGGAGGCACGTGCCACTGCCTGTGAACACTCTGTGCTGCAGTCATGTACTGACTTTGTGGCCAGACCCATCTGGGTTACCCTGCCATCCCGGATGCAGAGAGCAGTGGCACTCCCTGCTGAAAGAGGGGGCAGTGATCACACCGTTTATCCTCTGTGTACAGCTGCGGATATTGGGAAACCATCCTTGAGTTTTCTGCAAGGCGCTCCTTACATGGGAGGTGACTGTGAATGAGACTGATTGCGGCTGACGGTGTTTGGAAAGTGTTTGGAAAGTGTGTGCAATGCTGCAGCTGAGTGGAGGATTTCTGCAAGAGATTAAAGGGTACAGTGAGGATAGCAAGCAGTGAAAGTAAATAATTTCAAGTGAGGTCCAAAGCAATTAGTGGAAGGTCATGCATTTAAATGCGTTCCTCTCAAAGTGTTGTAGAGAAACTAGGTTCCCCACAAGCCACTATAGTTGGAGAATAAAAGTAGAAGCTTTGAATAAACAATCATCCCATAGAGTCTCAGCAGAGCAACTTGGTGTCTTCTGTTCAGCACAGTTCAGATTTCTTATTTACCCTTCCTGCCATATTATTTTGTAGGTTTGTGTAATTTAATTATTGCTTTTTTAAGAAGTTTCAAGTGGCTTGCTCTGCATATCCAATAAAGAGTCTGGTAATGAGTCTCCCTTGTTAATCTCTAGTTAAATGTTTGCCAGGAGATGGATCTGATAATCTCTAAAGGACAAGCAGTGAGAGGATGGTGCTGAGGGCAGAATGAACAAGACTTGGGAATAATGGGCCAGAAGTTCTGAAAAGGAAGCTAGAGCAGAAATCCTGGCACATGTTATGGAGGGCAGCTGTGGAAGAATGGCATGGTAGTTCAGGAACTGGGACTGGAAATCTGGAAACTGTCACCAGAAGCAGCCTGAGGTGACAGAAGAATGCGGCTGCAGCATGGTATGGGGTGTAGCTCAGGAAGCAGGAGGGCTGGGTGAAGCCATCCAGCTGAAGGAAAAGGCCATAAATTGAGGGAATGCTGGTGTGTAATAACTTGCTGCTAGGGCTTCTGTAAGCTTTTAGATTTCAGAAGAGAGAGTGCTTTGTGTTTGCTACTTTTGTAGTCTTTGATCATGTGTTTTTTCTTTTTCTTTTTTTTTTTCTTCGTAAATGTGTTCTGTTAACATTTGCTGGGGTAATGTATTACTGACATCTGGTCAAACTGCATGAATTTAGGTAGTGGTAATCTTTTTCCCCACAAAGCTATATCCATTGTTGAATTTCATCTAACAACATTTGGTTAAAGAAAGTCTGTGTTTTTGTAACAAAGCAGTGGTTGCAAACTGTATGTGAGCAACTCATCTAGCAGTGAAAGTCTACCCAACCACATTGCCAAATCGCAGCTTCCTCGAGCCTTGTGAATGTGTCTGACTGCCCTGGATTCTTTCACTTTGAACACGCTGCTTTGCTCAGTGCTGGGGGAGCCACCCAACCCAAAGCAGCTTTCTGAGGATCACGAGCTCCTCAGGCATGCCACGCTCAGCTTTGTGTATACAAAGAAAGGTGCTTGGAAAAAGTTTCATTGTCCCTCAGGGAGTGCTTTACATACTGCCTGAGAGAGATTGGGCAGGACAGAAGTTTCTGCATTGACCCTTCGCGTGCATGGGGGCTGTTAGTTCACAGCGTGGAACTGGGTGCTGTTACTGTACCTACCAAAACAGCTGATTTGGTAGTGGTAAGAGTGGTATAAAAAGGTGAGAGTTAAAGCTCTTCAGTGTTTCGGGGTGGGTTCCCCCCCCTGCTTTTCTCTACAGTCAGGGATAGCCCTTGGGTGGCTCTGGGTTGCATAGTGCGAAGTCCAAAGGATTTGAGTGAGAGAGAGAGAGAGAGGTTGACAGGGCCCCAAAATGCAGGTGTGGGAATCTGCTGTGACTTGACATCTCTAGTTGTTTCCCTTCTCCTACAAAGCTGTATAGTGAAATGCCTCATCCTGAAATATTGTTGGCAATGGCATATGCACGGAACCTTTAATTTGGGATTGTTACAGACATCAGCCTCAAAGAAATGTTTGCAACAGTTTCCAGGCTTTTCTTCCCACGAGTTTAATTGCATGTCAGAGAAGTAGTGATGACATTTTTGCTATAAGCATATTTACAAGCTTGTCCATAGCGTCCAGTGCTTCACTCTGTTAGGTGAGTAGGACTTCAGGAATTTTCAAGTCATTCACAAAATGCAGTGGAAAAAGATGCTCATCAGAGTTGTACAATCTATCAGTATTGTGCTCATCATTATGTATTGTGATAATAATCACAATAAAAATCTTTCCTTGCTGTAAAGCCTTTTTTGAATAGGACAGGCCCTAAATCATTGTTTTAAAACCTGGTTTTGATGGAAATGTGTCTTGGGAGAGCTACAGCATGTCTTAAAGTGTGCTTCTGGTTTGTTTTATTTCAGGAAAGGTAGCTATACAGAAAGAAGACCTGCAGAAGTATCATAACAGAGACACCTGGTTTCAACTCCAGCATGTTGATGCTGATTCAGAAGTACAGGTGAGATGGTTAAAAAAAATATCTTGGCAAAGGAGTATTTGTAACAAGGCCATGGCAGTTTTATGGATTTCATAACTCTAGGACAGATGTGTTGCTTCCCTACAAAAAGAAAGCATTGCCCATTAATATGGTTTGGGTTTTAGTGGTAAGTGTAGGGTGGATTACAAGTGTACATGAATCACTGGGGGTCAGGATTCTGCCTACAGAAATAATTAAAACTATGTGAACTATCAGGGTCACTGATACAAGGAGGGGTGTGTTTATCTCAAGTATCAAATAACTTCAGGCCCTATAAATAGTGGTTGATTCCTCAGGGAGCGGAGCCATCTTGAAAATAGTACCTGCAGGTACTGCTTTAAATAATCATGTTGGCAGGTTTCCACAGGGATGGCAACAAGTATATCTTAAATGTGAAAAACATTCCTTCCCAGATTTCTAGGCCCTCTTCCAAACAGTGGGAATGCTGATAACTGCATTACTTCAGCCCTAAATTACATTTAGGGTTTGGTACTTTGTAAATTTTTGTACACAATGAGACTCCTCTTTTTGTACTTGGCCCTCTTTTGAAGCAGATTCTGTTTTCTGTTACAATATTAGGTCTTGTGAAAACAGTCATTATAACAAAGCAAGAAATCAAAATTATGTAGCAGGATACTGTGCCAGTTACTTTTTTTTTAATTCTCATGCAAGTGTATATTAGAGATCACTTTTGAACTACAATATTTGTTTAGGAGGAGACATAAATGTCTGACCTGTGCAAGGGGAAATGCCTCTTAGATAATTCTGTGTGGTGGGGTTGGACAGAGTGTCTTGGCTTTTCAGTCTGCATGCAGGTCTGCACATACCAGGCTGGAAAATGACACTTAAAATGAACACACATTCCAACATACACTATGGTCATGGGTGGTGAAGCATATGTGAAAATACATGCAAGATTAGGTTTTCTTTTTGTTTGGAGAGACAAATAACATACTGTTGTGCATGTGATACAAAGCCTCAGGACAGCCTGTTCAGCCTGTGACGTTCTCTTGTAAAATATTGATCCTCTTTAATGCCACATTTCAGTGTCACTAGTGATGGAAAGGCTTTTAACAGGCTTTTAACTATGAGATCTATTCTGTTTACCCTGGTCTCCCTCTCTTCTTACCCCAAAGCCTCTTATGACAGTACTTTTAGAACAATAGATTGAGTGTTTATTTCCTGTAGGATATGAAGACTTTCCCTTTGTAATTTATCAGTTGAAGAAGGCCAATATTTAGATAAGCTTCTGCACTGTTTATTTTGTTACAATATTTATACAGAGTGAGTTTGTGGAAGCTTTTTAGACCAGGGTGCTTTCTAGGGCAGCACTGGTAATGTAAGTTGCAGGCAGCTCTAGCTTTTGGAAGGATGAGGAGCACAGTATTTGCTGGAAAGTGTGTTCTCTGTTTGTAATTGTACAGTTTATCACTTCCTCTGTTTGCATCCTTGCAAGAGCCCAACTGTTAAAAGCTGTTTCTGGGCTCCATGATAAGCATTTATTACAAGTAGTGTAAATATGATTACATGATACTCTGATTTTATTCATTTACTTAAATGTTCCTTGGTTTTTATGTCACAGTCTGCAGGAGGGCTTGGTTTTCCACAAAAGTGGGAGCAGATTTGTAAATATGTTGTATGAATTCTTATGCAAGTGAAGATAGCCAAATGAAATATTTTTGTGTTTGAATCTTTTACATTTGCACTATCTCAGTTGTCCTTCGAAGCACTTTTTCATTTGTAAGAGAAAATAAAATACTTGTGTTAATGGTGAGTATTTATACAATGTTACTCAGTTTTCCTCCAATTTTAAAGAAAATAGTTTAAGAAATTTTTAGTAGTTAAAATTTGCAGTGAATCATGCAAATACTAGTATAAAGGCAGTTTTAATGTTCCAACTATCAGTTTTATCATTCTAGCAGTTGTTCCAATGTAATCTAATGGATTAAACATTCAGCCAAATTCCAGGGAACTCCTGCATCTTCTGGTTTTGTCAGCCTGTGGCTGTTGTACTATTTTCCATGTTGTAGATCACTTCATGGCTATTTAGTTATGCATCACAGCACTCTATTGAGGTAAGCTGTTGTCAGTCCCACACTTTGAATGCAGTGAGAGTAAATGTCAGAAAGAATGTGACTTGCTTGAGGTTATACAGTCAGACTGAGAAATTAAAAAAGAAAAAGGAGACCAGGTTTCTAATTATTTCTAATACATTAGGCCGTGATATGAAAGAAACTGAGTAAGAATAGTAAACTTGTGAGGGACTTATCTTTACCCTGTGTGAACTCTGAAAATACCCAGGTTTTAAGCAGACCAGCCAGCACGGTCAGAAGCTGAAAACCACCTGAGAGACAATGGATTGTTCAAATATTGGTGATATTGGATGCTGTTTCTTGTGGCCCACTTCTGGGACATGTTACCTCATTTTTCAGAACAGAAAGACTGATTTGAAATTAGATAACATCTGTGATGCAAGAACTATTTTGAGCTATCTGAAGTTTCATGAGAAGAATTTAAAACTTTGTTCAACATCATTTGTACCTCATTTGTATGAGTTCCTGTGTACTTAAAAAAATCAGAATGTAAGTGTTAATGTTGTATAACTTCACATATTGTTTCCAAGGTGTTTATCTCGAGACTTTGAATCCAGTTTTATGGTTTTACAACATTGCCAATTCTTACTGTCTTATAAAGGTGCTTTGTATTGTCAGGAGTGAGATTATGGCTTCATAAATTTTATTGCTGATAAGGATGTTACTGACAGCAGGACTCCATTAATTGTCAGACTACACAGATATGAGTATTACTGTCAGATGGTTTAATGCCACTTCCATTTATTGCTTGACAGCAAGTAAAGGAGTCTGGCATGATTGCTCTTGTTGAAGTGAAAAATGAGGGCATTGTCTGTCTAGGCTGAGTGAGTGCTGCTAAGAGGCCTGTGATCTCACCACCATGTCGTGTTCAGTGTCACACAGAGCAGTACAGGTGGGACTGTACAGCTGCTCAGCCCACAGATGCAGAGCAGGCATTACCCACATGCCTTTTGTGGGTTTGGTTCACCATTTGGTCTAGCAAACCTGCCTAGTGAGATAATCAGCATCATCAGGTGCATCTGAGTTTCCCTTCACCAGCAGCAGCTCCCAGAACACAGCGCTGTGTCGTTCAGCACTGGGCTGTAACTGCCCCTTGAAGCTGACAGGCTTTTGCTCTCTTGGTACATCAGTGCCCCCACATTTTACTGGCTGGTTTTGCTCTCACTGGTTTGAAATAACACATTGCATATTCTGCTCTAGTCCTGTCAGTGGATACCCTGGATGCTGTTGAGATACTGCTGGGTGATGAAACAGCAGTTGTGCTCTAGGTGATTAAGTTTGAGCTGCTCTGCGGAGAGCAAATGATGAAACTCCAACTTGTATTTGTGTTTGGCATACAAATATGATATTTGGCATACATGGTATCTGAATATTTCCTTTTTAAATATAGAATAAAATGTTAAATATGATTGGGAAGTTTTCTTATACAGAGTGCAGAATGGAAGTTGACAGCAGCCATTAATGCATAAATTATGGCCTAACTTTCCAGACTGAAAAACTTTGCTGCAAGTATGAAGCTATAACCAGGTGGGTTTGTGCAGGTTTAGCTGAAGGAATTTTAAGTTCCCATCTTCTGATGGAGCCTGCCTCCTCCCCAGTACTGTGCCTAGAGTTAAATGCCCAGTGTCTGACAGTACAAGAGCCCAAGCATTTCAGTGAGAAGTAGAACAGGAATTGAACCATTACTGAAAATGGTTTAACTTCTGCATTGGGATAGATTATGAACAATCAGGCAGCTTCAGCTGGAAGGGAGGGGCTAGCAGCCGAAGAAACAACATTGTAAGCTGCTTGAGGTCAGTACGAGCATGATGTTGCACACTTTACATGGGATGTGTTTCTTTTCTACTAGTCATTTGTCTTTCAGGACCTGCTGTATTCTCACTGTCATGCTTTTTGAGGTCTGGAAGCAAAAATTGCCATGCTATTGTGTGTACATCTCTTTTGATCCATGAATGTTTTCCTTTTCTTCACAGAAGGAAGTTTACCCAACAGTAACTGATTCAGATATTTGCCTAGGGCTGTTGATGACAGATGCTCTCAGTGGTCCATGTGTTCTCAGTGGAATTTAAGCCCAAGTGCACATGCAGTCTTTAAAAGGCCTTTCTTGGTTTTGAGTAGTTTTCCCCTTATTTTTTTTTACATTAAGTTCGTAGTTCAAGTCTGTTTTGTGAAGTTTGAGCTTTGCAGCCTAAATACCCTTTGTGTACATGTAATCATTGAAGTGGTTAAAGATCTAGAGATATTCTGATTAATATCTATATACTCCAAGCCATGTAGTCTGTATATGCCAAAGTAGGGGAGACTTGCAAGGAGAGTTAGATTATTCTGACATCTTTTCCTGTGCAGGCTCTTGTTTTAAAAGTTCCCCTTTTCAAGTGTGCTTTGAGTTGCTTTCTCCACCTCATTGACAAAGGTGAAATAGTCATGTCCTCTTACAGCTGAGTTTTCAGTATTAAATGACAGGATGCTTTTCCAAAGCCAGTTATGCTCAAGGTCTTATGTACAAGTCATTGTTGGGGCAAAAAAAGTCTGACAAAAACTTGAAAATTGCTCATTTCCCCTTCCTTCTCATAAGAACTTTGATGTGTCTGAGATATCTATTTGGCTATCAACTTAATAAAAATAAAGGGCAGATAACCAACACTGAGGAAGCAAATTGTCTCGCATTTTAACCTTCTGTACTCAAAGCTTTGTGCAAAAGATTTACTGATGTTAAGTACTTTCTTCAGACACCAAAGGCTTTTCCTCTTCCTTTCACCACATTAGCATTTTGTCTATGCAGGCCTTTGACTATTGTTGATTAAACATGCCTGTTCTTGAGTATGGACTGGTGTCATGTGGTGTACTAGACTTCATTAGTGGAAAACATTTATGGGTATGTTTGGAGAGTACACCTGAAATCCTCTTGTCCTGCTGGACATAACTACTGGCTCTGAAATGATGCCTGTATGTTAGCTAGAAGGATCTAGCTAAGGCATGGTGTGCTCCTCAAAAAAACCTTTCCTTTATGCCAGCACCTTCCCATTGAACGCAGGATCTGTATCCCAAGTGTCAGGCTTCATGAATGAAATCTTGGCCTTCTCAGGGTGGTGGAAGTTTTGCCATAAGTTTATCAGAGTCAAGGTTTCACCACAAGCTTTTTGATTAGCTCTTCTTCATTCAGTCTTGTGTGACAGAGAAGTTTATCCGAGATCTGTGGAAGAAGCTGGAAGTGTTATTTTGTTGTTCACCTTGTCCAAGTTTCCAAGGTCTCTCCCATATCTGCCTGCTCTGTATAAATCAATGCTCTTTGTGTAAGTGGAGCAAGTCATGTTGAACTGTGATGGCGCTGTTGCTAATTGTTAATTAACAATATGTGTTTGAAGATGCAAGATACAATTGTCTTTAGGAGCAACTGCATATGGCAGTTTCACTCTAGTAATTGATGGAATTACTTTGTCTGTTGAACAATGAAGAGCATTGCACACCCACTGTCCAACACTGATATTTACTACCTTTGTGTAGGTACTTAAACACTTCTAGCATAAAAATGAGTCACTGACGCATTTTGTACAACCTACTGTAAGCATGGGTAAATGCAAATTGTAAAAAGAAGCAGCTGCTTCCAGGTTTGGTATCAGCTTTCTACCACACACAGGAAACATGGGTGTTGCCCTCTGTATTGTGAACAGTGGCACTTAAGTTTCTATCTTCTAGTTGTTTTGAAGAGAGATCACATGTCTGTTTTGATAGGGTGGGGAGATTCTCGAGGCTAAATGTGTACTAACAAAATTACTTGAGACAACTGAACCATGCCTCAGCAATGGTAAATAATGTTTGTGGCAAAGGGAAAGAGCAGCTATTGACCAGATCCTGCTTTGTGGCAAGACTTCGTCCCTATGTGAATGTAAGAGCACAGTATTCAGACTTATCAGCAGAAAGGGCTGACAGTCAATCAGGTTTTGGTCTGTTACTCTTCAGTAGCTAGTCTGTAACATGGCATGTGGTGAGGAGCACTTATTGCTGAACAATGAGTGTACGTTGTTTTAAAGTAACATACGTGGGGTTTGTATCTGCAGAACATAATTTGTTTGGGGAAATGAAACCCTTTCACTTACAGCATCTACATATTATATCCCATCAAACCATTTGAGAGGAAAACGTGATTAATTATAAGGATTTTGACCATATGGCAGTATTCTTCCTTTAGAGAAACAGGAAGGTTAACATTATGCCATGTGAAGTTGTTTGCCAGTGACTGAGCAATTCTGACATGCTTGCACATATGGAGAGCAAGCAGATATCAGTTCCGCTTTGCTTAGCATTTATGAATCCATGCAGTGCTGAATAGAGCTGCTGCACTTTCCTCAGCAATCAGATGGGTTTTGTTCCAGTTTCTTGTGTGCTGCACTGTGGTCCAGCAGGCAGGCTGTGATCTCTAGCATGATCCTTAGACCTTTCCCAGCCGCCTGCTGCCCTCTGCTAAAGGAAGGAGCAGCTGTTAGATGCAGCAAATGCAGACAGCAAACAAACTCCTTCCTCCTCTTGCTCTCCTGCTGTTAGGCCTGACCTTATGTGAGGCTGCTGATAATACTGCAAGGCTGGATTTACCTAAAGCAGTAGCTGTACCCTTGGTCTTTCCCACTCCCTCTAGGGCAGTATTTAGTGAGCCCTTAGGGTTTGGCTCAGTTTTCTTGTTTTAAGTTTTACTGATGGCAGAAAGTGACTTCGCAGGAAGTTGGCTGAAAAGGTTTCTGAGTAGACAGAATCTGCCCAATAACATTTGCTATATCCTGAAATAACCTTTGGAAAGACTGAGAAAGCAATGGCATGGGTTATTCCCTAGTTTGGAATGGTCTCTGTGCAGCACTGAGTTCTTCCAATGCTCATTTCTCCAGACAATTTGGAGCAAGGGAGAATAAACCAACACACCACTGTTACCACAGTCCTGAATTTGAGATTCCAAAAGAAATGTGGTGCTGGCGTGAGTCAGTCATGAGCTGTAGTTCATGTTACCTGCTTAGCCTAGTGCTCTCCTACAACTCATGGCTCTTACATCCCTTCCCTCCTCCATCTCCAGGAGCTGGGGTGAGGCTGCTTGCAGTCACACTCTACCAGCAGGATGAAGAGTAAGGAGCCAAAAGTGGGTCCCAGTCTCTCTTTCCACACTACTCAGCAATGAGCAGAGTCGAGTTGTGTTGGGAAAAGTGTCCTCATTTGAGATAAATGTTTGGAAAAACTTTCATGCAGGTGCACTCCCACCTTGGAAGGGAAAGTTCCCAGCAAAATTGGGTAGGCTAGTGAGAAGTAGGGAGGTGGGTGACCATAAACCTCTTGTCCAGCAGGTTTAATAGTGAACAAATACCCTATTTAGGGTTTTTTGTGGTATCAACTATTGTTCTTTTGTAGAAGAGAGAATTATTATGCTGTGTGAGCCCTGCATATTAAGATGATTGACTTGATACTTAATATTCAAGGAAACTGTTTATTTTCTGGTTTTGTTTAAAATCATCAGTGAAGACTTGTTCTTTTCCTTTGATGTTTTTAAGAATGAAAGACTTCTGAAAATTTGGTAGTAACAAAAAAGGATGGAGGCCTGCTTGATACTTGCTTGAAAATGGTTTAGGAAATTTCAGTAGATTTGGCTCCTGTCTTTTGAACTTATGCAGCCTGACAGTCTTCTGTGCATCTTCTAGATCCTCAGATAGGCACGGATGTTCCTGGTATTTATCAGTGCTTTTTCATAAATATTTCTCTGAAAAACCAGATTGCATCTGTTTTGAGCTAGGTCGGATGTTGCATCTGAATCTACAGTCACTGGTTCACGTGGGGTGTGTCAGGTTCCAGGGCAAAATGTGTGCAGGTAACTGCACTCTGACACGGCTCCCAGTGGTGTCCTGGTGACCTTGCAAACACTGCCTCTGAGGCACTGTTCAGGACGCTAACATTGTTTTATGTCAGGATGGCAGAACTTTGTCACAAGAGTAACTTTAGGATAATCTGTGGTCATGCATTTTCTTTTCCTTCAAAGTACTGTGGTTAAATTAAACCACAAATTTGCAACTGCTGGAAACATGATACGGTTAGGTAGGGTTTGTATGCTTTTATGTGCTTTAGAACTGTTTTCTGGTGTTTCAATCCACAGTGACTCACAGCTCCATCCCAAGCAGAAAAGAGGTGGTTGGAGACAGGCTTTTCCTGTATCTATAAAACCAGGACTTTATGTCTGCTTTTTCTTTTCTTTGCCAACTTGCCATCAGTTTCAGTTTAGTTTTCAGATAACTGAGTGTGTAGTAAAGGTTAGATTTAACAAGCATAGTTTAATTTGTGTTTTTCACAGTAAGGCCTTTCACAAGTTGTTTTTGTTACTGATTTCCTTTTGAATACTGTCTGCTTCCCTACAAGAAATTCAGTCACCTGATGGCTTCTTTAATCAATGACTGAAAACTGGAAGCTGACTTGGCCCCATTATGTGGTGTTAGATGTGGTTAGGAAGGAGGTGTGACCTGTGAACCCACCCTCCATATCAGCTAGAGCTGATGGAAAAGGAAGTGTTCAGCAGTGGAACTGGCACTCCTTCAGCTTGTTCCTTGAAAAGGGGTCCAACCCTTCCAAAGGAGAAGGTTATGCTAATAAGCATAGCTGCTTCTAGGAACACCCTGAAATGTATTTGTTAATGGAAATGTTTTGAGTAACTAGTACATTCTATTTCAGAATTGTCAAACTTCCAGATCTTTTCTCAGATTTTTTTTGCTCTGCTGAAGGGAAAAAAGCATTAATGCCTTAAAATGCAGGACTGAGCCTAGACTCAACCCCTGGCTCCAAAGGAGGGATTGTCTCTGAGCAGGATGAAGCCACTGTTTCAGCTTTTGGTAAAATGGATTTTTTTGTTGTTGTTCTGTTGCATTGTCTAATCTTTCCTGCTTGTAAACTCTGCAGATGTACTACAATAGAAGACTCTTGTTATTATTGCAGTAGTTCTTTTAATAATAAAAATATAAATTTCTTTCTTACAGACTGTCAGTCAGAGATCATGGCAATTCTGTTTCTGTGGTACATTTAATCCATTCTCGGTTGACCTTCTTGTTGATTAGATTAACTTTTGGTATTATGATACTGATTTGTTGCAGTTTTCTGTCTTTCCTTTGCTAAATGAATTAGCTGGTATTTTGTAAACCTAACTAATGCCATTGCTCAGAAGTGAATTTATTCAGATGAATTCTTATGCTTTGCATAATGGTATAATTGATTTGGGAAAAAGCGTTCTGTTTATGTAAGAGTTACATTTTCTGTAAATTAAGCCTGCAAGTGTGTTACTGTAGCCTTATTTCAAGGTATTGGAGTTTTTAACTGGAACTGAAACACTGGAAGGTGTTTTGGGAATAGCTGTAGGCTGCTGTTCCCAGTGATCCCGTGACCTCTGTTTTGCTGTAGGAAGCTTGGAGTCACTTCTTGAACAGCTGACCATTTTCAAAGCTTTCACAAGAGAAAGATGAAAGCTACAAGAAAAAATGGCTTTTAGCCCAGAAGAGGCAACACTATCATTTTATGCTTAATGTAGCTAGGAAAATGTATGAAACACTGCTGATTTTTATAAAGATCTTTTTTCAACCTAATTTCTGAAATGAGGAGCTTCCATTTTACTCAATCTGTGTGAGACTGAGCAAATGGCCACTTGAAGTTTGCTCTCAGGCTCATTTAAGTGCATTGAAGCATTCTTTCCTGAGAAGGGTCAGTCTCACTTTTAAGACCAGCAGAAATATCTCTATAAAAACATTTTCATACCTTGGTATTTTTCTACAAAGGTGTATTTTTTCTGAAGTTGAAAGTTTTCTGTTCTTGACTCTTAATTTCTTCAAAACTTACATTAATGTTGATTTCTCTGGTAAAGGTAGTTTGCAGGATATCAAAGATTGCAGTTGTGGGTTTTACAGATCATAATACAAATTTATTCTCCAGAGACTAATGGTTTAGGTCCTGTAATAGAATATGTGGCCAGTGGAAGAGAGAACATTGAAGAGTAAGGAAAATATAGTAAAACAAAAGCCAGAAAGCTGCTCTGCTTAAGCAGAGTTCTTAGCTGGTTATGTGCCCAGCCCTTGTCATGTGCAGCTACAGTGGGCATTGCAGTGGTACTGAGTCCTTAAGTGCTGGGTCTAGAACTGGCTTTATGCATTTATGCAGAGAAATTCTGTTCTTATGCATGAGGACAGGCTTCAATTTGGAAGCTAATGACAGATGCTGACTTTGGCACACACTGACAGGGTGAAGGAGTGACCTGTGTCACTGAAACACAAATCAGAAGTGGCAGCTAAATGCAACATGTTTGGTTTGTGCATTGGGGGTGGTGGTGGTTTAGTTATTTTGTTTAAAATGATGCAGAAGACACATGGCAGAAGCCTTGTTTTAAACTCACACACACGTTTGGGTTCTTCCCTGTTCAAAATGCCAGCGAACTGCTGTGGTGCCTCTGCAACTTAATACACATTGGAGAGGTTGTTGTCTTCCTTGTTTTCTGGATGAACACCAGTATTATCTGTACTTGAAGGGTCTGTGTTCCAGCCCTCAGGAAAAAGTGTTACTGAGTCAGAGTACTGAAGGTATAAGTGGATGATAAAGGTTTGTGGAGTGAGAGCATGAAGTGTGCATTCAAGGTAGTGCAGAAAGAATGGTACTGAATAAGGGATGTACACTGTAGGAAGGGGAGAGAATGACTGTAGCAGGAAGAAACAGAATGTCTCAAAGGCTTCTTCAGGACAAGTATTCAGGCACGGAGCCCATTGTTTGTGCTTCTTAACGTGAGAGGACCAGGGAATGACCTCGGACTGAACTTCTGCATGTCCATGCTCCTTCATTGTTGCTGCACTCCTTATGGTGCTTTGGACTGCCTTCACCAGCTTTTGTCCAGGCAAATCTGCTGTAGGGAAGGAGAATCTTACCAGCATAGGTGCAACTTGAGGCCAGAGTTTCATCTTCACTCTCCTCTGTTGCCCAGGGTAGACATCCTCATAGAGCAGGAGGTTGCTGTAACTAGTCACAAGAGATAGGGAAGTTGCTGGCAAGAGTTTTGGTCCTGTGCAAGAAGACCAAAGGTTGAATCTGGAAGATCTTATAAAAGGGGTGGCAAGAGAATTTTGTGTGATTTGAGGTAAAGATAGTACTCACATTAGAGCTGTGACTAATTAGCAGGGTGAATTTTAGCATCCTTTATTACATAGGGTGGAGGGGAGATAGTTACGAAAATGAAAGGCTCGATTTTGGCTATGATGTTTTGCAGAAGAGGACTGGGCACTGCTGACATGTCAGATGTGGTCAATAACAAAATGTATTTTACATTTACTGTATACACCCTGTAAAAGTGATGCTGAGTTTTTGCCAGTGGAAGTGGATACTCGTATTTTGAAATATAATGGAATTAATAAGAGGAATGCAATTGGTATTCATGTTCACCTTTATTTTCTTAGCATATTGAAGGATAATATTTTGGCCCAAGTCATAATAAAGTTAATGTTATGGTAAGGAGTTGAAGACTGAGTAATAGTAGATGCTGTGAATACTAGCAGCATGATTGAACATTTTTTGTGGTTTTTTAATAGTTGTTCAATATAGTTTTATTGATACTTGTCTTACAATTTATATTGCTTAATAGATTTTATTTTTGTAATGTTTAAAATGTGTAGGTGTTAATTTATAACATGCTTCCGTGATACCATTTTTAACAGTAGTGTTGCAGATATTTGCTTAATATTCAAAATGCTAATTACAGATAAAGCTCCAAAACAACATTTTTATGTCAGACTGTGGACACTCCATATCCTTCAATTAGTACAACATACAGAGATAATATAATGGTGGGAATTATGCACCCAAATTTAGTTAAATGACTACTAGTCTGGATTCTCTGGAAGTTGAAGGGCCTTAGCTATACAGTTCTTATTTAATCTTTAGACTTCTCCTGGAATTACTTGCACAAACTGGCTTGCTTTGGTTGAAGTTGGAATGGTCACTGCCTTTACATAAAACTAACTTTACATATGGTGTTTTTGGTGTGTTTCAGGGGAAGGTCCACCTCGAGCTGAGACTGAGTGAGGTCATAACAGACACTGGTGTCGTCTGCCATAAGCTTGCAACACGGTAGGACTTGAAATGTAGCAATGAAGTTATGAGAAACACATTGATTGCAAACAGTGTGTAGTGCTTCATTTAAAGAGTTGGAGGAATCAAAACGTTTATTTGTACATTGAATGTTCTTAATCAGAAATATCCATATGAATTTATAGAGTGTGAGATTGTTTTCATTTTCCCTTCTTTGCTCCACAGAATCTATGTAATTTTCCTCCTAATGCTCTTAAATGTTAATAAATCCCTTATCCAATTTAGTCATGGCATAAATACTAAAAAGACATCAAAGGGTAATATTAATGTCCTCCTAATTTGCATTAAGGACCTTACCAGCTAAGTAAATTTGTAGCACAACTTGTGTGGTGAGAGAGTGTTACAGAGCTGGCTTAAAACAAAAGTTTGCCGTCGGTTACTAAGGCAGCCTCAGAATCAGCCAATCCAGTCTCATTCAAGTTGAAACAGAGATGCCACAGGACTCAAATGGCAGTAAAGTTTTCTCTGTCCTCTGAGGAGGAGTCTGGAAAACCACTGCTCTCTGGCCACACCAAAGCCTTTCAGATTACCTCAGAAGTAGTGGCAGAGCTGGTTGGCTTCTGTGAGGAGTCTGCTTTGTGTTCTCTGTCAGAAGAGCTGTCAAAATCAGAGTGGTGGCATCATACACTTCTAGTTGTTTGGCAGTCGTGTCAGTATGATAAATGCCCTGCTAGGAAAGTTCTGACCAGCCCAAGTTTCAGACCAGTATTTAATATCATTTTGTTGCTGCCTTTGCTAAGACTTTGTCCTGGTAGTCTTTACATCTAGGACCAGTTAACAAATACAGGTGACCCATATGGTGACCTCCATTGGTGTAGGCCCATTCTTGATATGAGGATGTGCTGGTGTAAGTGATCCTGCCTGCCTGTGCATGTACCCTCTGGCCATGCAGGTCCTACCAGAGCTCTGCAGCAGGTACATTCAGACTCTTTCTCTGTGCTGTCTGCTGTGATGCGGCGGAGCGAATACCAGGGATAGTCTGGTGCAAGTTGCTGTGTAGGCTCTGAGCTCCAGTGAGCTTGTTAACCAGGGCACATTGCTGCTGGAACACAGCTGTACCTCTTTGAGAACAAAAATTGCCATGTCACTATAGCTGTGCACCACCCGGAGGTCCTGGGCTTCCTCTAGCTGCCACCTGAGGACTCTCATTATGTCATTTTCCATTGCACAATTTGAATATCACCAAGTGATGATGGTTGCACACGTTCTGAGAAACCAGAGCTCAAACCTGTATCTACCAAGTCCTAGGCTGGCATCTTGTGTTTAAGTGTTGTTTGTATTGCTATTGGTCCTGAGGGTTTGCAAGAGAGGAGGAAATAGAAGGTGGGAAAAGGCAATTTCTTGCCTTTCTGCTGTCAGAGAGGGTGTATGTGTGTGGGACATACAGGACAGTGGGTTTGTCACTGGGCTTGGACTGTCCTCGAAGCAAGCCTGGAGGATACTGCGCTTAGAGAGGGAAAAGGAGCACAGTTGTCCTGATTACCATGTTGAGGTTTTTTTTGCTTTGGCCTTTCTGAAAGTGTCTACTGCACTCCTTAGATGTGATCCAGCCACGGAGCCTTCTGTCCATATCCTTTGAACCCTAATTGTCGTTGACACCCTGTGATGTCTGTGACTCTGCAAACATAGATTAACTGAAACATCCTTTCACTCTCGTTTGTTTTGAATAGTTAGGTGGTATACTGAAGGACCTTCAGAAGTGTTTGCCTCTGTTTTATTCTGAGAGAGTGTGCCATACCACAGCCAGCTGTCTTTTAAAGGTTTTGTGTTCAGTTAAGTGGGACCTGGTAACATTACAGTACCAATAGATTTTTCAGTGAACTTTCTGAAATGCCAGAAATAGGTGTCTGAAAAGGTCCTTCTTAATATGAAATACATGCAGCTTCTTGCTTCATGAATACCAGTAAGACAGCGACTGCTTTAACAGTGTGATTTTCTAGCTTTCTATTCATTTTGGCCAGACAGCTTTTAAATACTTACTCAAATTTTTGCTTATATATTCTTGATTTGAAGACTCTTCCATTAACTTTCTACAATGCAGAGAAAAAGACTTAGATTGGTTTGTGAAGCGTTGTGTAACCATGATTTGCTAGGTATTGTTCACTGTATTAGCTTCAATGTGTAGAAAAATCATGAGGTTTTAATCCCTGAATCATAGTGAGCCCAGGTCTCTTAGAAACAAAATTTGAGAATCAGAGCTCAAGCAAGCTTTTGTCTGCTGAAACTGCCTTCTCCCATTGCCACCTTCTCTTTGGTATCTGACCTGGACACTCTGGCTTTATCTAGTTTCCACATTTCTTTGTTATTTGAGTGGTAAGTGAGAGTAGAGCTTAGCAGTTCAAATAAGAAAATTGGGAAAGAAGAATGTTTCTAGAGTATGTAGTTCTGTTCGTGCAGGTTTTCATGGCAGTGTGTCTTAGGTGTGAGAAAGAAGAAGGGAATGATGAAGGGGCATGATTACATTGGGGGGAAAAAAAAGCACTTCAGAACGTAGTCCAGCATTTGCTTTATGCCACACTGCTTGCTTCAGGAAGGTCTACAGCAAACTGCAGCTCTTAACATTTTTCCACGTGATCTGAAATGTCTTTCAGGTTTGTTCATAGATATCTTGGTTCTAGTGCTTTAGCATGAAGAAAAGAGCATGGTAACTAAACAACACTCAGCTAAATGTCTGCGTAGCTAGAATTTGCCAGTGAGGAGAGCAGCAAAGATAGGAGAGGCAGAACCTTTGTTATAGGTAGGTCATGAGTGAAAAGCAGAGACTAGGTGTTTTAGGGAAGTGCAGCTTCTAACTGAGTGTTGTGAAAATAACTGCTTTTCTTGTGAACATCTCATGAATGTTACAGTGAGCAAATAAGACAAGGCTGTAAAAATATGTGCAAGAATCTAGAATCACTTCATCTTAAAAACTGACTTGTTCTGATGAATCTAATGCTTGTCTTGTGAAATTCCTTGACTTCTTTAAAAATATATATATATTTAGGGGTTTTTTTAATGAAGCATTTAGCTACAAAGATAAACAATACCCTGCAAATGACCTCATAGATATAACTGGTTGAACAGTTCAGGTTTGCAAGGCGAACAAAAGCTGCATCCAGTGGGCAGCTGTTTAAAAATACCTTAGAGACACTTGCTTTTTTAAGCCCCAGAATAGTGCTTGTTTTCAAAGACCACATGTGTAGGCTAAATGAAGACTTGGCCTAATTAGGAAACTTTTTTACCTCTCCAGAAAATATGATCTTACCCATCGCTCTTTATCAGTGTGCCCTCTGAGCCTGTTCACATTGCTGCCACCTCTGCATTCCAGAAAGCCTGGAAAGCAGCTGGGACTGAGCCAGGCTGCAGTCCCGTGGAGCATGCTGTGAACAGTCAGCTGGATGAATGAATGGAAAAATTCATCTGAATGGAAGGGCAAATTAAAATATTTAAGTGCTGAGCTCTTGAACATTAAGTAGTACATTATTAAAAAATGCAAAAGGCAAGTGTGCTTCCTTAGTCCCTGCAGAGGAAGCAAAAAATTCAGTTCAAAAACTGTTACCTAATAGCTTCTCCTTAGGAAGCATTCAATACTTTAATTTAGTCTTAAACCACTAAGCTGTTGTGCTTCATCAGAGGCCCTAGTCTCAGCCAGCTGCTACAGCACAATCTCCTGGACTGAATCCCCACAAAAGAGATTAAAAGGAGAAGCATTAGTGGATTTAAAAGTTACACTGACAGTACAGATGTCGGCACCACACTCACACTGCTTGTGTCCCCTGGCAGCTTCTTCTGTCATTCTCTGTAAGAACCACAACTCTCACTTTGGATGCTCCTTCTGGGAACACTTTGCTACTTGTGGGCTGCCTCTGTGGGACCTGGTGCAAAATCTGATGGTCCTTGTGACTGGCTGCCATAAGTCTCTCATATCCCAGTTACAGGATTTGGGATGCAGGCTCTTGATGTGTATATTCACACCATACAGAGAGAGCAGACCTACAGCCTGCTGACCACAGACCCTTGCCCTGAGTGTGTCAGATAAAGAACAGCATGCATGGACATTCTGGTCTGGTCCTGTAGCTGCATTTTACTAAATACTGTTGTGCCACATAGTGAGTCACCTTAACTGTTGGGAAAAAGAAAGTCTTACTGAGTAGGTCTGGCTTCTTCCCTTTCTGTCTTTCACTCACAAAAGATCTCATACTGTGTTCCTCCACACTTTCTACAGCCACAGCCTTCCTGGCCCTCTGCACAGTCAGCTGCTGCTTGTTGTGACTATCAACATCTGGCCTCACCTTCCACTGATTGTGAAGGCCATCTCCTGTTTGTCACCTGCCAGGAGTGTGTCTGTAATTTTATGAACTTTTTTAAGATAGGCCATGGAAAGAAGTGGTCAAGACTTTCCCATGCTTCTGGCTGCTTGTGTCCATACACACCCCTTTGTGCTGACACACAGCTTCTGGCAGCTGCTTGAGCAATGTTGTATTTTATTTTTTCCCCCTCCTCATGCTTTTTAAGCTGAAACAGGTTTTAATCCTGTGTATCCTAGAAACTGCACTTTCCTTTTTCTGTAACGCAGAGGAAGGAAAATGGCCAGGGAAAGATTCTCTTTCTGCAAGCATGCTGGGTGGAAGTGTTTGAACTAAGTCATGAACAGTGTGTGTGTAGCCATATTACAGGAACACATCTGAAAATCAATGGTATGTACTTATCCCTAAATTTTTTTATGAGCCACCACTTCGCATATGCAGAAACTTTTCCTGCTTTACAACTGAAGTCATCCGAAAGGATCCCTAGACTTTTTGTAAACCCTTCCCCACCATTGCTAGAGCTGTTTTTGGGCAATGTATTTGTGTTTAGCACAGAAAGGTGGTTCCCCAGAGGCTTTAAGGCCTTTGGGCTGTCCAGACAACTTTGTGTCATCTGTCAGAGCCACACAGGCAAGGAACAGCAGATACATGCATTTGTATTTATTTAATAAAGAGGAGGGCTCCTGTAGATAGCTTTGTAGCATTCTGTAGGCTTTGCTGTGGTTAAGCTACTAGAGGCAACATTTAGAAGCAGTGTTCTGTATTTAGCAAGATGACATCTTGCAGCATGCCTGAAGGAACAGGCCACTGAACTCCTGTTGAAAGTCAGAGTGAGCTGGGAGCCTGGCTCCCTGATCATCCTTTGAGAATTCCAGCATGTGTATGTAATTAGTCACATTTAAATGTCTGTATTTATTCAGTGTCCCCAGCTGCTCCTTCAAGTGTTGTCTTATGTCTTGTCTCTTAGTTTTAAAAAAGCTTGGAAACATCTGCTTTGGAGAGCTCACCCCTCCTCCCCCCTGCTTCTTTTATTCTCCCACCCAGTAAATCTATGTGGTTAAATAACAACGTATGTGCTTCAGAGGCCACTGCTTTCTTTCCTATGTAGTGACACAGTTTTCCAGTAAACAATTCGTAAGTCTACAAATACATTATCAATGCTGAAATTTTATTTGGTAAATGAAGCTTTTGTAGCTCTGGTATGGAAGACATGGCTGCTCTGCATTAATTCATGAATTAAATGCTGTGCAACTCTCTCGAGGGCTCTACAAAATGTATGCCAACCATGTGAAATAAAGTTGAATGGGCAGTTTACAAGAGCAAGCAGGAAAGGAGACAATAAATAGGTATGACATCCCTAAGATAAGTGCTTCAGGGAATATTAAAAGAACAATGACTGATCTGTGGGCTTTAAAAACCTTCTGAAGAGGAAGAGGGAGGTAAGGAAGAAGGTTTTATTTGTCAGGTGTGGTTAAAGCAGAAGGTCTTTGCCTAGGGGTGGGAGTCCTGGGACTTGGTGATGGTTCCCCAGCCTTTCCTGCCATGTGAATAGAGCACAGAGCATGCAGTGAGCAGCATCTGACCTTCCTCTCTGATTGCTCACATTATAGATCTGAATTTCCTTGTCCATGAGCATTGCTGCTCACTGGTTGACAACCACTGCCCTAAATCAGATTGACTTTATGTAACTGTTTAAAAATCTCTTATGCAATACAATGTTTCAAAGGTTAAGGTAAATGATGCTTCATTTTGAAAATTTAAGAGGCTCAGCCCTTCTGTTTTGTTGGTCACAGCTCATGAAGGGCAAAGTTACACATATCAAGTCTGGTTGGAAGGGTTGAGATAATGGCCATTCCTG
This sequence comes from Ifrita kowaldi, assembly GCA_013398055.1. Taxonomy (NCBI): domain Eukaryota; kingdom Metazoa; phylum Chordata; class Aves; order Passeriformes; family Cinclosomatidae; genus Ifrita; species Ifrita kowaldi. The sequence goes on along the minus strand of VZRS01001707.1, from coordinate 485,076 downwards.
TTTTTGGATCAGCAGTCTGGATCCTAATCTAAAGCATAAGAGGGAAACACAATCCCATCTTGTCTGGTGCAGGTTTGCTGTTTTCTCCTGTGACTGCATTTGGAGACACCTTGAAAAGCTACAGGAATGTAGCTAGTCCTTCAATCATGGAACATGCTTAAATGTATTTTTGTAAAATTAAAACATACAGACATCATCTTTGAGTCATCTGAGAATTTCCTTTTACTAACTAGCTTGTTCCCTGCTTTTCTCATTTATGTTGGAACTAGTTTACTTTCTAGTACATAGCTATCTTAATCAAATACCAGGAATTGGTAAAGAATTTGTCTAAAGGGTTGGATTAAAGAGAAAGCTTGCAAATGCATGGCTGTATTTACCTACTGTTGCTGAAGACCAAATTTTGTTGGCTTTCTGTTGTGGCCCTCCCTCTGATGCTGTTAAGAGCAGAAAGCAGGAGTGCAGGCAGAGTGACCAACGAAGTTTTAGATAATACTTTTCTCTGCTATTTTGTTGGGAGGATTTTGTTTGTTTTTCTGAATTCAGTTTTAATGCAGATAACACTTGGACTCATTAGCTTGATGACAGTTCTTTAATCTCTCATAGTAATCTGGTTTTCTTTAACAGGTGGTGGTGAAGTCTGGTTACTTGTCAGTGGTGTAGAGCAGGGTTTGCTCCTCTCTTTTGAGTGTGGTGTGCCATATACAGTATTTTCCTTTTCCAAAATGGAGTTGGTGTTCTGCGAAAGCATCAGCAGGAACCCGGGGTGTTTCTTCATGGAGGCAATGTTTTGTTGCTTTGTGAGGCAGCAGTGCTCAGTCTTAGGCTCTTGATGGTATGTTGGTGTGTTGCAAAGCTGCAGCTCCTATTGAGTGTGGAGATAGCCTGAGGCCAGAGCAGACAGTGGCTGCTTTTCCTGTGATGTTACAGCTCTCTTACTGTGCTCTTTGCCTACATCCAGAATGGGTCCATGAGCCACCCAGCCCTCTTGGGTTTGCTGCTTCCAGTTTAGAGAACATACATTTGTGTTGCTTTAGAGAAGTTTCTACTGCAGAGACATACAGCCAGCTTTGAACTCACTTCAGGGTCAAACGAAGCTTATTTTCTTGCCTAAAATATGACCTGCATCAATTAGGGGGGAAAAAAGGTATTGCTAACTACAAGAAGGCCAGTTTAATGTATGCATCAATCAGGTGAGCTCACAGGATTTTGAAAAATTTCAACTTCTGTTTGCTCCTGGGAGGGAATGCTAATGAAGGCATGAAGTGGTTTCTCAGCTTCATTTTGAATAAACTCATGCATCCATTAAATGTGTTACCATCTCCTTTCTCTAGAGAGCCAGCCCTGCACCAAGCTGCACCTGTTCCTGCAGGATTGCATCTTGATCATGCTTTTAATCTTGTATGGGTTTCATAAGAAACTGATGGGGGGAAAGTGCTCAGAGGTTAAATCACATAGTATCTGGTACTTTTATCATGAAGTGCTGCAGTGCTGTGGGTCTTGGGAGTATGGAGGGGAAGAGAGAACAGATATGTATCTTTATAAGGCTTTAACATGGTGCATCAATTTTTTCTTCTTTTCTCCCAGCTCTTGTAACATTGAGTTTACACTGCCTCTGCTGTGCTTCTCCATCCCCACCATAGCCTCTGTTGACTATTTTGTAGCCTAAATCAAGTTTCAACTGTTCACTCTCCATTAAACCTCTGATATACAGAAATACTATCTTCTGCTACTGCTGTTTCCCACTAAATGAAGTTTGTTTTGTGCTTCTTTGTTTTTGTATTCAGTGTTTCTTCAGTGCTTCACCTCTGTTAATGAAATTCTTTGTTTATGGAAATCACATATGAGTGTTATTTTATCTGTAATCCCAATCAACAGCAACTTCAATTAGACCCTCCTCCAGCAGAACATGTTCTAAAGTGCTCACCATTTTGAGACTGAATAGTCATCACATGACTCTCTGGAATAGATATAAAACTCAGTTTGTAATTAAAGACTCAAATGTAAGTCTTAAGTCATTCTGTTTCAGCAGTAAATGCTGCTGTTAAATAACGTGACAGTACTTCCTGTTTTACACAGAATAGATATAGACTGAGATTATAAATGGAGGCAAATCATTCAGGCATAAATCCTTATGGTAAATTACTTCATTTCTAAATATGCTTGAGATCACAGTGTTAGGGTGCTTTGGGGGCATTAGAGAGCGTTCCTGTAGTATCCATGTTTGTAGAAGGTGCATGGATTTTGAGAACTGTGAATTGTTAGCACCTTCGATAGGCTGTCAGTGCCCCAAATGTCTGCAGTTTTTACTTCACTGATGTCCTTTAATGATGATCAGCTGGAGCAGTTCAATTACATTTGAGGTAGGGCCCTAGGAAAAACCAGCTACCTGTGTTACAACATGACCTGTATCAAAAGATTCTTTGGAGTTCGTGGTGTTTAGCATAATACAAGGGTAAACTTGTACCCTGTTTCATTCTGAATGACTTCTGGGATTTCTACAGCTTCTGTGGCAGGCACCATCCAAAACCAATGCTGGAGAAGTTTCTAGAAGAGCAATGTGATTGGGCACAAATTACAAATGGCACTTGTCTCTGCAAATTTTTTGTCTGTTGCTGTAAGAACAACACTTACCAATATGATATTTTGGTAGCAGAATGGAACTAGGTAGGCATCAAGGTAGGATAGGCATCAAGATAGAAATAGGGGAAGCTGGAAGGTAAAGAAGAAGTTGCAGGGCCCCAAGTGTTGAGGATGGATGGTTTTTTTTTTTTGGGGGGGGGGTTTTTTGTTTGTTTGTTTTTTTGGGTTTTTTTTTTCAGATACAAGGAGGGTAGAGACATGGTACACAATGCCTAGGAAACACTTGTCATTAACTTCATTGTTCACAGAAGGACTTGTTGAGAGGAAGTTATTGCAAGAAGTCTTACAGTGGATGTGGCAATAATGAGAAAGTATCTCTTGCCCTACTCCATCTGGATGAACTAGTAATCATGTTCATACTTCTGGGTACATCATTGTACTGAGAATATAACTAATTATGTGCTATGACTGAGTACTTTCCAGAGTCTACAGTGCTAAAATCACCTAGTATCTACTGTATATCCCCCTACTTGTCTGTCTTGGTGTAAACCTTTGATTTTGATGCCATTTTCTGGAAATTTCAGTGAGAGTTGAAAAGAGTGGAAAAATTCATCTATGTTGCCAATTATATATTTGTAACATAAAAAGCACTTGCGAGTCAGATTAAAAATCTTTCAATACACATTTTTAATTTAGTAGCACTTTGAGACGTGTCATTTTCACTGTCCCACCTGTCATTTTCACTGTCCCACTCCTTTCTGCCCTACAAGGTAGGTTGCTGGTTTCTCTAACCGTTTTGGTCTCATAAATACTAAGAGAAAAGGGAAATATTCTGAAACTGCAGTAAGCACAGAAATTGTCAAGGAGGCTGTGCTTTTGGAGGCAGTAGTGTCTGCAATTAATTTTAACTTATTTTACAGTTGACTTGCTTCCAAGCTGATGGTTTTGTAATAATTTCATACAAGCTTCAAACAGAGGCAATAATTCAACTAGACTGTATACAGCTGCAGATATACTCACTGCATGTGGTTTTACCCTTTTAGTTATTTGACAGTCACTTCTGTATTGTCCAGTTTTATGGCCCACCAGCCCAAACATCATGTTTGTAAAAGGTGGCACAGTGTGACGGCAGACTCTCACTATTTACGTGCTGTTCAGTCAAAAGCTGCTGAGAACTGCTGTGTGCAGCCCTTTCCTCCCTAGGGACACCCACGGGTGCTTTCTTCTCTGCATAGCCATTGAGTTTAATAAAATTAGTAGAACTGGAGTATCTTTTGAAATCTCTACCACTTATTCAAATTTTGTGGAAAATGCCAACTAATTAAAAAAAAAATCGTCAGCAGGAGATTGATTGACAAATATAGACAGAAAGCATTTTCTGTTAAGCCTCTGTCTTTAGGAGACCAGGCTAAAAAGGTTGCTGTTAAACTCAGAAGTGTTCATGGAAGAGCTACAGGAAGAATAGAAGAGCTGATAAATATGTCTTACAGTGAGTGACTGTTTGATTTATGCAAGAAAAGCTTTGATGACACCAAGTTGGGGGGGAGTATTGATCTGCTGGAGGGTAGGAGGGCTCTGCAGAGGGACCTGGACAGGCTGGATTGATGGGCCGAATCCAGTGATATAGGCCACACCTTGAGTACTGTGTCCAGGTCTGTGCTCCTCAGTTTAGGAAGGACCTTGAGGTGCTGGAGTGTGTCCAGAGAAGGACAACAGAGCTGGTGAAGGGGCTGGAGTGCATGTCCTATGATGAGGAGCTGAGGGAGCTGGGGTTTTTCAGCCTGGAGAAGAGGAGGCTCAGGGGAGACCTTATCACTCTCTACAACCACCTGAAAGGAGGCTGTAGCCAGGTGGGGATCGGCCTCTTCTCCCAGGGAACCAGTGACAGGACAAGAGGACATAGTCTTACACTGTGCCAGCTGAGGATTAGGCTGGACATTAGGAAGAAATTCTTCACAGAAAGGGTGATTGGGCGTTGGAACAGGCTGCCCAGGGAGATGGCAGAGTCACTGTCCCTGGAGGCGTTTAAGAAAAGACCGTATGTGGCACTGAGTGCCATGGTCTGGTTGACAAGGTGGTGTTAGGTCATAAGTTGGACTTGATGATCTCAGAGGTCTTTTCCAACCTAGCTGATTCTGTGAAATCTCAGTATGCACAATATTTAGAAGAGAGTCCTTCTGAATTTATGGTTTCTTATTCCTACCATAAGTGATAACCAATGTTTGGAAGCTCAGGGCTACTGGGAAATAATAAGGTAAAACCATAGGGCGTAGGGGGTTGGTTTGTTTGTTTTTGTCATGATCATTAGTTAGCAAACAATTCCATGTAGAACATTGTGAGGATATTTTAATAGTTGTGATTCCTTTAAGTTAAGCCTCGATTGCTTTTAAGAAATGTGCTGTCAAAATGAAGTAGGCATCATGAATTTGTTGCACAACTTTACTAGGTGAGAGCTTTCACCACTGTCTCGAAAGAGGCCAGTCTACATGATCCCAAAGATCCCTCTTGGTCCCAAACAATGAGGATAGATGTAACACAGATATGAACTGTTTGTGCAATAACTGGAATTAAAAAGCTGATGTGGGCTACTAATTACAGCTAGTTATACCAGCATGCCTATCTGACTATGCCCTAATTGGCATCTTGTTTTTCCATAAGATGATCTGAAGGGACAAGCCACTAAAAACTTAAATTAAGAACACTTTACATTGCTTTTCATCTCTAGAGACTCCGTGCTGTACAAGCAATGGTATATCCACCACTTGGTGAAGCAGATTCTTCTTTGGATGGAATATCATAGGTTTTAGCTAAACCTATGACATGACTGACCTTTCAGAGTAGAAAGTAAAATGGGACAGTGTGCCAGTGGAAATTGTTTAGAATTTGTGTAATGCTTTGCTCCTGGTAGGGACTACCAGGTTTACCATTCGGCTGTGCTTTCATTGTGCTGGTAGTCGTAACTGGTGCTTTTTCCCATCAAACAGGTTAAAGGGATTTTGTCTTCCACTGGAAGTCTGTGGCTTCCTCTCCAGGCACCTTCTGGGTTTTGCTCTGTGATGACTCAGTAGCAGGCAGTCCTACTACAGAGTCGTAGGTATTTTCCTAACGTGTTCAAAATTATGGAGAGTTGTAAGAGTCTGGTGCTTTACAGTAGTAGCATTGCAGAGGATGATGCTTTATTAAGGAGGTTTCACTGCTAATGGAAGATTTTGTCTGCAGGACCTACTTTCTTTGGTGTTGCCACAGAGAAGCTACAAAACATCCTTCATGGAATTTTCTGTATTACATTCACAGTGTGAATAGCACAGAACACTATTGCACATCTCCTTGTAGGACCAGAGGAATGATTCAAATTAGGCAAGTCACCATCCTGTGACAGCTGGTTTTGAAATAAATGGTTTATGAATCTTGTTTGATGTCTCCTTTTGCCAAGTCAGGGACATTGATAAGGGTTTTTCAGTTAATTTCATGGGAGAGTGTATTACAAAACGTCCCTTTTGATGCCTATGATGATTGTGCTTCTTCAATGGGGCTTTGAGCAGCTTGGTCTAGTGAAAGGTGTCCTTGCCTGTTGCAGGGGAGTTGGAACTTTATGATCTTTGAGGTCCCTTCCAACCCAAACCATTCTATGAATAGCTCTATCTGCATCAGTGTAAAAAATTTAGTTAAATGAAACTTAACAAGCTTGTTCTGTATGTTGCTATTTGCTTTACTAAAGAAATATCTGTTCTGCTTCCTGCCTTTCACAGACTTGGTGTATCTGATTTAAATTGAATGTTTCTGGTTTGGGTTGGGTTTATTTTTTTTAAATAAAAGGCAGTTTTTGAGGATATAATGCCATGATTTCAGTGTTAAATACTGTGTGCTTTTTATTTTTTGCCTCCTGTGTTTGATTACTTCATTACCCGTAATTGCAATGAGATACATTAACGTCTTTTTAGATATGTAAATCTTGACAGAATCAAGTTATTAGTATTATTTTGTGAATTCCAGTTGGAAAGCATTTTTGTGTTCACTGTGACACAATTTGTATAACCTTAGCCCAGTTCTCTTATCAAAAAAAATTCAGTGTATCAGCATTACTTTGGAACTTAGTTGGCAACATAACTGCCATCAGGTCTCAGCAGGGCTGATGAATCAACTTAATTTGAATTCCTTAATGAAAGTATTGCGAAGTGTAGCAAAGATCACTGCCCTTTAATAATAACTATTGTTAATCAAGATCCAAGATTGTCTGATTATTCACATAAATGTAATCAAGAGTTGTTCTGAGTTGTTTCAAGTTGAGTTTTTTTAAGCATTAAAGGTTCTGCCTACTTCAGGTGTGCCAATCATTCTGACATTCTCATTACAGAAGATTGTAGCCTCTGTGAAGTGTTTGATGGTGCCTTTGATTGCTTTCTAGTTCCACGAATAATTACTTCTTTTCTTTATAAATTACAACCTATTTTTGTTTTGTTTTCATTTACAAATGTGTATTTGTTACTACATCTAATTAAATATATGATGTGAAAATCTATGTGGAAGAGTATTCAAGAATTTATTTAGTAGAAAAATCATTATACTTGGATTGGGTAGGGACGAGAAGAAGCTGGCTGGGTTTACATTCTGTTGGTGCTATGGCTTTCATTAAACCATCTCATTCCCCTGTCTTCCCTTCCTGTGTGCATCCCCCATCACCCAAAAGCTACATCTCAGCTGATGCATTTTCTTGGCCCAGGAGGTCTGGGTTGTTGGGCCCTGTGGTTCAAATGTGTCATGGCATGTGATTTAGATGCTCTTTTCCAATTTGCTATACTTCATGTTCTCCCAATTGTTCCAGTTGTGTCTGTCAGTTCAGATCACTTACCAGCATGTCTAAATTTTTATTTAAAATATTACTGTCTGTGGCCAACCTGGGATATCTGTTTGACTTGACCACACTCAGCACTTGGGAGGAAACTCTTGCTCACCAGCTGGGTAGGAATGCCGTAGGATGAGCTGCTTCTCTTTAGCTCCTTTGTTTCTTAGAGTTGAATACCCCCCCCCTCCCACACTCACACCTACCCACTCCCTACCAGGGTGCCTTATGTCCTTCTCTCTGTCATAAGTTCTTTAAAGCTTCTGCTTTTAACCTTTTCCTTATCTTTGAACTTCATAATCAGATTCCTGCCATTAGGCTCAAAAGCTTTCGGCTGATTTCTTGGTAACTTCTGCTCTGCCATGTATCACACTCTGTCTTAGGGATGAACGTCAGTCATTCCAATAGCTTCTTCATTTTGTCTTCCTTCTTGTCGTGTGGGTATCAAACATTTAATAGTTGTAGATGCTTCTGGCCTCCGCTGGTTGGTGGAGGGGAAAAGTCAGGACACATTCCTGCAGCTTGTTTTGTTTGCTTATGTGCTCGTGCATGTACACACTGACAGGAGGGATTGTGCTGTGTGCCTGCAGCTCCTTCCTGGGAGCAGGTTAAACTTGGACAGATCTCAAATCAGATCTCACTGCAGTTTTCTTTCCATAAAACCTGTATATCCCATACAGAGCACTGAGACCAATATACCTTTCCAAGCAAATAAAAATTACATGGGAGATATTTGTGTGGTAGTCTGGCTTCATTATTTTGCTTATAGCAGCCTTTCTGCCTCTGACTCCCATGCTGCCTTTTGGTCTTTCTTTTCTTATCAGCCTGTGCAGACAGGATCTCATTGCTTCCATTTAGGATTGCCGCAGGCCACAGTCAGCTCAGCTAAAGCTGCTGGCTGGGCTCTAATAATTTGCTGTGTATTGTAATTGTTGCTGTTTTGTGCTTCACTCCTCTCGCATTTCCCACCATGCTGCTTTAACATGAGTGCTTCTGCAACTGCCTCGATATCTTAACCCATTCCTTGGCTTCCTGCCATACTGCATGAAATTAAAATTTCTTCACTTGCCCCTACAAGAATCAATATAGTACCATCATTAAGCACATTTATCCTTTCCTGATTGTACCTCTTATTTGTTTTGCTAATCCATTATTATTTTTATATACTACTTGCTTTGCTTTAGCTTTTGAATCTTTTGTCTTCTCTGAATATCAGCGTGTACTAGAAATAACTTCTCCTTGCTTAGCCTTTCTCTTTTCTCTCCTGTTGTTAAGCTCTTGTTCCCTGTTAATAGCTGGGGTTGCCAGTCTGAGACCAAGGCAGAAGGAAATGATGATGTCAGTGCCAGGAATAGTCACTAAATCAGTGTGGTTCAAAATTTCAGTGAGCTTGTATCTCTGCTTAAAGCCTCAGGGCACTGTCATAAAAGATAATTTAACCATTTTTTAATATTGACATATCTGAAGAGTTTTCTGAAGAGGCTTTTTAGAAGCTTGCAACTCTGCTGTAATTGGCTCATAAACTGGTTTAACTACTAATGGATTAACTCTTTGTCCTGGGAGAACAGGATGGCTGACACACACTTTTTAGTCTGGTCTCTTTAGTACTGGGTACAGATGGTACCCTGTAAATGTGTACTTTTAAAGGTCTTTCTAGAGCGGATATTGGGAAGCAAATGGGATGTTTTGAACTGTACTGGAAGACAGCTGCCATATTAATAGCAGAAAAAAAGCCTGTTTTTAAGCTTCTAAGAAATGTGTAGATTTTTAATGACATGAGAAGTTTGCAGTTTATTTGAAGTGATACTGGTTTTAGGCATGTATATGTGTTGACAGTATTTCTTCCTTATCTTTAATGAAGGAGGGTTTTTTGCACTGGATGTCGTTTTACTGTAATATCTGTAATAGGATTTGATTTAGAATGGGGAAGTAGGGGCTGTGCTCATTAGTATTCACTTGCTTTCTATACGTTATGTGTTGGCTTTGTATGAGTATTTGTCCCTGTTTTGCTATAGAATATCTTCAGTAAAATACCTGCGAAAGAAATTTTTGCTTGAACCCAGACACTAGCAGTCAATTCCTCTTCCTTTGCTCTCTCAGAAGGAAATCACCATTGACAGCATTGTGTTAACAAGAATCGTGTGTATGTGACAGAAATTTTGTGCATACAGAGCTTTCCACTTAAGACCTAAAGCTAATCTGTGTGGTGCATGAGGCTGCAAAAACTGGTGTAGGTCAGCTTAGGAAGGAATCCGTTCAGGGTAACATGGGTTTAAGGATGTGTTTAAATAGTTCGCAGGTCTATGACTGAACTGGAAATGGGGAAGAAAAGGTAGTGCTTATGTGGGCTGGCAGCTGTAATCTCAGTTTCAAGGCTTCTGTTGTCCTTTTGCCATGGAGGCTTTGGGGGGTATTCTAAAGGGGAAGAAACCAAAATAGTTGCCTGCACAGCCTATTCCTCTGATGTGCTTAAGGCCTATCAAAATGGGAGTAGTTTTGAGTGTATAATGTATTTTGTACATAAATGTTTCAGAGTCAACGCCTCCAATGCTGTACAGTCTTTATTCTAAGGGAATACACATTGAGTAAATTGCTGGTCCATGTGAAGTGCCATTTGTGTAAGTGGGGCAGGACTTCATTTAGTGCCACAAACCTTTGTGGCAGAATGCATTGCCACGTGAAAGGGGAGGAAGTAGCTCCAGTTGACTGTTAATCCTCTCTGATGGTAAGGAGATGGCAAGTGTTTATTTTTGCTTGTAGGCCAGAACTTGTTTGTTCACCAAAATAAACTCAGAAGGAGGAGGGTATTATCCAGAGAAAATAGGGTACTGCTGGAATTTCCTGGAGAGGCAGTAAGAGTGGTTGGAGGGTAGACTGGAGAGCAGCAGTGTGGATGAGGATTCGGTAAAGACTGGTTTCTGGTTTCCTGGAGAGATGAAAGAATGTAATGGGAAAACGTCTTGAAAAGTCATGATGATAATGCAAGTATTGATGTATTTTGTTCAGTATGGCTGTATCCACTTGGACATTGTTCCATCCTTTCCTTTCCCTGGTTCATTCTGCTGTAGTGGCATGGTCAGTGGTCACCAGACACTACACAGTGCTTGTAGCATTTTGTGTCTGTGCGGGATGTAACTTGAAGGTGAACCAGAGCACATCATTGCAGGCAATTCCCAGGATGTGAGAACTGCTATCAGAGGAAACGGGTCTGTTCCCAGTGCAAAACAACATTCAGGTGAGAAGAATAGTAGGAAATCTCGTTTCAGTGCAAATAGATCACTTCTGAAAGTCAAGGAATAGGTGCTTTTGAATTCTTCTTTTACTGGAGTTCACTTACTGGGCATGGGCATGATCCTTCAGCTTCAGATGATCATCCAGAGGACAAGGATTTGATTTGGTATGTGGATTCAGTATTCTTAGCCTCCTTATTCTGTGGGGACGGGGCAAGTTAAAGTCAGAGTATAGATTGGTAAAGAAGTTTTGAGAAGGTTGGGACATAATAATTGTAGTATTTTTGATGATGAAGGCAGAGTGGAATTTAAAACCAGGATCGAGTCAACTGGAAAAATTTTTGTCTTATTCTGGAAGAAACTGGCCACTTGGTCAGCCTCTTGACAAAAATGGGTTGTGTGTTTATGTTAAGTCCTCAGTGGAGATCCAGTAGATTACTTTGTGGAAGTGATGGGGAAGTGCAAGGCTTGTCTGAAGGTGCACAAACAGCAGTTCAGATGTAGCATTTGGTCAGACTCAGCCCAGGATGCTAACTCTGAGTCTGTCTAGGAGATGAAGAATTATGAGAGCAATCATACAGTGACACACTCTCCTGGCCTCCGTAAATTTATGATTCAGGGAATTTTCTGAGCTAGACGTGGCTTCTGCCCTTCTGCTTTTTTAGTGGTGAATGCAGTTATATTCAGACAAAGCCCCTCTGAAACATGTGAATATAACTGATTTATTAAGGGTGTGATAAAGGGAATAAGAAGGAGGCCTGGTAATAATTCCTGCTTGCAGTGGAAGACATAAGTCAGTTCACTGGTCTGAGAGCAGTCACCATGTGCCCACACAGGTGTGAGGTTGGCCAAGGTGTACATGAAAGACTGTCATGCAGCATTACATCAAAGTTCCTCTTAAACCACTGGGAATGAATAACGAGCTCAGCTCATGGTGCAAAGCTGCACCAAAAGAAAAGAACGTTCAGGAATGAACTGAACACTGCAAGGAAGGGACATCACCTCTTTGCTGTCAGACTAGGAAAAAAGGCTGGACCGCTTTACTATGAAGTTAAGGATTAATAGCCTTATTTTATGTGCCATGATAAGCCCAGTCACACGGAGAGACTATTTAGAGGTGTTCTGTTACCCCTGGAAGACAAAGTACTCAGGATAGTACGTATTACAAGATGACTCTAGTCAGTAGAAAAGAAAAACTGGGAGGGAAAAAAGAAGGGAGATCTAGAGAGACTTGAGAAGCTAAGTCATATACCCAGCTCTGGGAAATGTACTTTACCAAACAAGTACTTAGCATTAGCCAAAGATGCATTGTTTTGATGACAGTTCTGACAAATCTACCACAAGTTTGCTTTTAAGTTGGTACTTGTCTGGTCAGGCTTACCTCACAAAGTACTGAGTGTTCAAGTAATCATTAGATCACTGGAGCAAGCAAGGAGGAAGTCTCTCATCTTTAAAATGATGCAGAGCAGAACCTGAGTCTGGCCAAAAAAATGTGCATATGAGATGGAACAAAGTCTCAAGATAAAGAAATGAAAGAGAGGTGGAACATGCAGAGGCTGGAAATAGAGGAATGGCAAGATAGATGAGTAAAATTGCTAAGTATATATATTGATCCCAGAAACCGAGCAATTAAAATACATGGTACAGCTATAGAAAGCAGTTGTATAGAAAAAAAAAGATGTATTTATTTCCTCTTGAGGAATCACAGTGAGAAAACAGTCTGATTTGAGAAAAGAATGGGAATGGTGTGCTGGTCCCTACTGTAGGCTGAAAGTGGGGAAACAAGTGAGCCTGACTCGGTAGACTAGAGGTGATTTATTCTGGAACAACAGTAAATACACGTACGAGTTTTAAGAGCAGCTATGTCCCTTCTGGTTTCTTTCTTTGTCTGTTTTTGCCTTGATTGTCCATTCTGACACACAAGGAGGCTGATGACACATGTACATCTTGAACTAATCACAAAGCCTGTCATTTTTAAACAATTTTTGCAGTTCCAAAAATTGGGAAGGAGCATGGAATGCCTGTGGGCTTGGATTATTGTGATGTTGCTCACCTGTGTTAAGCCTGGTTTTGAGTATGTTTGTGTAGAGGCTGTCAGAGATTACAGCCCACAGTGCTTAGCTGGCTACCCAGAGGCAGAGGAAATGCCTGTGCTGTCAGATATGAGCTGCTTAGTCTTCGTTGAAAAATCTTTCTTTTTTTTTCAAGACCTCCTGCCACCCTCTCAGCTTCTGTAGGCACAAGGGCATGCTTATGGTGTGTTTAGGTTTTTGAAGTTTTCTCTTGCCCGCTGGGAATTTTCCATAGCTTATTTACTCCTCTGAAGGTTTGGTCATGAACCACATTGAAAACTGAACTGCCTTGTGTCTTGAAACCTATTCATTTTATAAACCACAAGCAAAATATAGTGAAGGCAGCTGCATTGAGAGCTTTCTCACATGACCCAGCACTAACCTTAGCTCTGCCCAGCCAGGTAAGCTGTGAGGGGTGGCTCACTCTGCCCCAGCTGAGCTCCAGACAGTTAATGGTGAGAAATTACCAGTTGGGTAGAAGAGGTTCTGGCAGCCACCAGACTTTTTTTTTTTTCTCTAGGGTTGATGAGTTGACTTGTAATACTTGAATAATCTCTGTTGTCTAGGCTTTTTTAAATTATTCTGGTACGTGCAAGTTAAGTTAATTCTGCAGATGACTAGAGCAAGGGCATTTTATTTTTACTGGCTTTCTTCACTGCTTCCCACTATGCCCCCCTTTCCCAAGATGATACCTTTATTACACTTTTTTTTTTCATCTAATCCAGATATGAACTGTCCGTCTAAATAATGTGATGGCCATGTGGCAGAATTGAGATTCCATTTTATTGTCTCTGAGTAGCTGACTTTTTTTCTAGCTCTTTTCCTGCTTGCCAAGTAAAGCCAGTGTTTTGGTACAGGGCTGGGAGAGGAGGAGTGTTAATTGACTTAGCAACTTTCCCATGACTGAAGAAGATGGCTGTAACAAAAGCAGTCCTAACATTACAGTATCCTGTAGCTAAGGAGAGTGTTCTAACATGAGGAAACCAGACCTGTGCATTGTTGAATTTTATTGTTTCTCCTCATAATGCTTCGAAAGAGACGAGAACCAGAATGAGCGTCTCTCCAAACACAGCCTTCCTTCCTTGAAACTTCAGTCTTTTGCCTGATTTCTTCAACGTTCTTAAACAATAACTGCTTTTAAATTACCTGAAAGGCTTGTGATACAGTCTGTTGGCGTCTGTTTCCTGTTTTTCCACATTTTGTTTCTTTCAAGGTTCTTTTTGCTTTTCTTATTCCAGCTGCACACAAGAAGCATCTTACTCTTAAGTCATCATGACTGCACAAGAGCATCTGTGTATTTTGTTTTATTCCTTTCCTTTTTTTTCTTCTGTTTTTGCTTTTTCCCCAGAGAACAGAACAGCTTACCTAGTGTGTAAAATGCCCCTCTAGTCTAGTCTAGCCTGGTACTGTTTCTGATACTCACTGGTGAGTGATATTTCAAGTGGTATGATTGCTCCAGTGTTGCACCCTTCCTGATCACCAATTTGGGATTTCCTGACCTGAATGAGGCTTCTGAACCATTAGCTGTAATAGCTGCCTACAAACCTACACTCCATGAGTTCTTGTAGTGCTGGTTTTAATCCACATATTTTTTCAGCCTCCATGACACCCCATGGCAATAAGTTTTGCAATTTCATTGTGTAGAAAAAGTACTTCCTTTTGTTTATTTTGAAACCTTCTGTCTGGTAATTTCATTGTGTGCCCCATAATTCTTCTTTTGTGAGGAAATGTTCTTCACACCATTCATGATTTTGTAAGCTGTTTGTGGATGGATAACTTCTGTTTTCTGAGCTGGAGAGTACAGACCTGGGAGAGCTATGAGTGATTAGAAGCCATCTGTTGTTCTTCTCCGTGTGTTCTGGAGAGAACACACAATTCAAACTGTAGGTGCCCAGTGATGTACCTTGCTGTGTTCTCTCCAGCCAGCTGGTGATACTGCTTGATTTTTTAGCCATTGCTGATGATTGATGTGATAACAGAGGGCTGGCCACAAGAAAAACCTTAAATTATTCTGTGTGGCAATATTAGAATAGATCCTGTTGCTGTATATGTGTGCAGTTAGGGTATGCATATTTTTTGTTTGGGTGAGTTCACACTTTTCATCATTCAAATTCATCTGTGATTTTTTCTTTTTTCGGTTTTGTTTGTATAGTGATTTGCAAACTGTATGTCCTCTAGTGTAGATTATGCTCTCTGGGATCACTTTCTATCATCTGCATACTCTTGAAAGGACTGCTTTTACTAAAACAGGAGTCATACTCTCTCTGGCCACATGCTCTGACTGTTTAAATTTCACCTAGTTCTTCCCGTGTGGATGAGAGCTCGCTTCATCAGCAGCAGAAAATTGACTGACTGCTATAAAGCCATTGAGTTACTGTTTCATTTTAAGGAACTTCCAGACTGCTTTAAGGAAGGACTGGAACACGGGGGTTTGGTTTGACACTGACACTTGGTGTACGATTGTTCTGTTAAATAGGAATATGTTCAAGCTACATCTCCCATCCTAAAAGAATTATCAGCAGTCCTGCTGTAGCTCACTGGCAAAGTGTTTCTGCTGTGAATATGGTCCTGCTAGTGTAAAGACCACTGGAAGGATGGCGGTCTGTCCCTTACTTGTAAGAAAATCAAGCTGCACTTGCCTTTCCATAAAAACTTTCTGCTGGTACTTACTGGTTTTTTCTCCTGCACTGGCAGATACTCTATAAGATGGCTACAGTGTGAAGTTCCCTGTAATGTTCTTTCTGTTCTCATCTGCCGTTTTTAGATTGAAAAAGTGGCATTTCCCCTACAATTTTGAGCATTTGTATTATTACATGTACAAAAAAAAAAAAGCTTATTCTACACTTTCTCTGTAAGGTAGGCTGGGTGAATTTGGAGTAGGACTTGGCTGCTTGAAAACAGGCATCTGGTATATTTATGAGGCCTCTGAGAGATGTAGAGCTGACAAATTTACGTGTTTCATGGGTACCTCCTGCCTCTCTGGAGCAGCAGCAAGGGATGGTGCAAGAAACGAAGTCATCTCCAATGGCACTGTATGCATTGCATTTTGGCAACCAAATCACATGTTTTGTGTATTGCTTGTTTTTGAGGGTTCCTGAAGCTTGCACCATGTGTTTCCAGCTGGTGCTGGGACAGGATTTGTGCCTTGAATTTCATTGTCTGTGTTGTAGCACTCTGCAATGTCAGGTATGTGCTTAAACTAGGTGGTTCAGAGGCTTCTAAATTCTCTCTGTGTGGATGGTAAACTTGTAGTGAAATAATAGAAGTCCAGAAATGAAAGCAGCACATGGCCTATGCAATCCAGGCTTTTCCTAACTTTCTCTGTGGTTTTGATCTATAATTTCACTTGCATATCCAGAAAACAGAACATGATTTTGTACTGGTGTCAGTGAATTAGCAATGAGGAGTCATCTAGGTTAGGGATGTGCAATTGAGAAGCTTGTGAGTGAGAGCGTTTTTGGGGGCTGTCTGTATTGAAAGACAGCCTTCATTCTGAGGGGCCATGTGTAGGACAGTTCAGCTATGAATGTAATGTATTACTCCAGCTACTTGTGTGTGCACCTATCTAGATTGTACCGTCTGTGGTACAAAAATCATTCCTGTATTGATGCAAAATATTACTTTTTTTCTCCCTTTATGGATAGTAAGTAGTAATAGGCCTGTGGTTAAACTGTATTTACAGTCTACCTTATGTGCTACCAAATAACTTGCCTTGTGGATGAAGTTGTGGAACACTATCTATTACTGATTTTTTCTCTGTTGATCATCTTAATATTCTTTTGCATTGAAGTTACTGTCATTGAAAACAGTAAAATGAATATTGGTTTTTGTGTGATGTTACAGCACCCAGAATTTTGCATGATATTTCATATTGCAATGGTAGTGCTACTCACTTGCCCAAAGAGCTTCACAGTTTGTCTTCACTGAAATTTTCCAGTTAAAACTGTGCAAATACATTAGCCCAGCAGGTTACCTGTTGGAAGCAGAACTTGTTGCAGGAGGGAGAGTCCTGGAAACTGGCTCGTCTGTCTTTGTTTCCAGTTGGTGCTGCATTCCTCAGTAGGTTTTAACTTCTGAAACATGCAACATTTTTTCATTTTTGGGGGGAGTTGTGTTGGGTTTTTTCTTCTTCTTTTTCTTTGTTTTTCTTCTCCAAAGAGATGTTGAAATGAGAATGCAAAAGTGCAGCTTTCCCACCACTGTGTGCAGCAAACCCCAATTTGTTCCATTTTGTCCCTCCAATGTCTCTGTTACTACTTGAGTGCAGAGCTGCTGAACATGGACAAGGCTGGCTGTGTCGTGTTGTTTCCTGATCTGTAATTAACACACCTTTACAAATAAGCCCATGCCAAGTTTTGCAAAAGCACTGAGGTCTTCATGAATGTTATTCTGAGAAATTACTTAGCTACTTCTAGGATCTGTCTGTGTGGGGTTTTTTTAATCTTCTGTTACAGAAGTAAGTTCTGGTTATGCATTTTGGTTGAATAAGTTGTCACAGAATTTTAAAGTGCTGACAGCTCCCATCTTGACAGCAGACTCCTACTTCATGAACCT
The DNA here is from genome assembly GCA_013398055.1 of Ifrita kowaldi. Classification (NCBI taxonomy): domain Eukaryota; kingdom Metazoa; phylum Chordata; class Aves; order Passeriformes; family Cinclosomatidae; genus Ifrita; species Ifrita kowaldi. The sequence goes on along the minus strand of VZRS01001707.1, from coordinate 467,800 downwards.
TCAGTTGCTGAGCTTGCATAATAAGAATGCTTTGACTTAAGGTTTCTCAATAATTTAATAGTATTTTTGACCCTACTAAAGTTAGTATTTAAGAACAAAATCTGTTTTTAAGTTCAGGTATAAATTAAGTGTTACTGCTTAGTGACGTTTCAATTCCCTAGTGTAAAGTATTATGAAAAGAAAACTGTGAAAATGCTTCGCTTTGATTTTCACTCCAATCTCTTTCCATTTAATTAATTTGTCTTAATTTTCTTCTTTTCTAGAGTTTTGGAGTGCCAAGGGCTGCCCATTGTGAACGGGCAGTGTGATCCCTACGCCACTGTTACCTTAGCAGGACCCTCCAGGCAAGTGTTGCGCATTCAAGAGCTTCCATTTTATAAGGATGGTTTCTGTTTCCTTTGTCTATTAGAAATTTGCTTTCTCAGATGGACAGCTGGGAGTATTTAGGCACTGCTAGAATATGTTAAGTGTTTGGAGGGGGGGTGTGTACGAGCTACTGAATTGTGCTAGAGTAAGTAATTTGAGACTTGTTTCAGTTTTGATTTATGTAAAGATGTGAATAATCTCTGAATAATTTGAATATCCCAGAGTATATAATTTGTGGTTAGTCTTAATTTATGCATCTTCTCACCTCACAGTTGGAGGCCAGTTTTTGAGCAAATTCCACCCTGCCTGATTTTGGGCAGGGTGGAAGAGAAATGTGAATACATCAACATCTTGCCGAGTATGCACGTTTGCATGTGAATATTTAGAGTGTCTTCACTTTCAAGGTGTGACAAATCAATGTGTATGTCAAAAACCCTCGATGGCTCAGTCCTGTAATTTGAAATATGCAGGCATAATAGCATGGATAAAACTTGGAATGAGGTTTTAGTGATGAGATTCTGCATAATACTCTTCAGTTTAAATTTGGGATTCAGTTTTCCCATCTGTTATAAAAATTTTGTGTGCTGTTGGATATCACTTTTGTTTCTGCCTATCTAGTCATCTTTTATGTCTGTGTCATTTTAGAAACAAAGCAGCTCTGCTGTGACCTCAAAGAATCACATTTGGTAGCATGGGTTATTAATAATGTTTTACAACAGTTTATTGAAAATACTGTAAATAAGAAGCATTCTTGGCAAATATTTACCTTGCATGCAGAGGAGTCTTTGAGCCTGTCTGTATTCCTCGTCTTTGTCTAGGTGTGTTGTGCCTTATCTCCATTAATGGACTTGGATATTTGACTTGTACACTTCATTTTAAGCCTGTAACTAGTTTCAAATGACTGGCTGGGTGGCTGTTACTGAAGCTGTAAGGAGATTGACTGACTAGCCCTCGAATGTCCAAATTTACCTTTGTCTGCTTCCCTATGCCCCCCAGTCTGGATAATGTGTGACTGTTGATAGTGCACTCCCTTCAGAATAAGGAGCGTAGCTTTATCCTATTCCTATCTGGGTTTTTGTGGGGGGAGAAGGCTTGCCTCCTATCTCCAGCCAGCAGCATGCAGCTTATTCCCATTCACTGCTTTGTAATTGCTCCATAATTGTGCTGCCTTAATCGCCTCCCGTTCTACATCCTGCTTCCCAGTCCCCTCCCAGATGGTTTTATCAGTAAAGAGGCTGATTGGCAAGTGTGACTGATGAGATGGGGTTGGCAATCTGTCCTGTGTCCTGGAGGAGATTAGTCTCTCTTATCTCTCAGCTTCTCCTAGGAATAGTGGGATATTCTTAATCTGTACATCATTCTCCTCTCTGGATTTTCCAGTGCCTCTCATTTTAGAGTAGGAAAGCTGCTTTATTCAGCTGCACTTATGCAATGCCAAGCATAAAAATTTCAACAAACGTGCTGCTGTTTATTGTGTGATTTGTACTTAGAGTCATCAGACTTCCTGACCAAAACTCTTTCTGTGCCTGTATTATAGATGGAAAAATATTGTGTACTGGTGGACAGGCCCATTCAAGTCACACAGGAAGTCTGTAGCAGCACTGGGAATTAGACCCAGCTTTACTTGACCTCTGTGAAATACATAGAGTTGTCCAGTGAATATAAGCAGTCACAAGCTATCTAAGCAGCTTTGGTGCATGAGAAATGAACCATAGATTCTGGGATGAAATGATTAAGAGGTCAGTTTTCCACATGGCTGATGTGCCTCTCCATCTGTGTCTGTTTTATCTATGCCTGCAGAGCTGTCGGGTAGGATTGGTGACACAGGACAGCACACAGCTTTTCTCCTGTAGGTAGCGAGAGCAAATCAAGCATAGGTTCGTAACATTTGGAAGCCATCAGACAGCTGTTGGCTGGCCCGTGAGAAATGCATTGGCTGGCTTGAGCCCAGCACCAAGCAGTCAATGTCTGTGTTCTCAAAGGCAGGCACAGCCGGATGGCACGGCCTGTAGGAGATGAATGGGCAGTGCTGAACTTGGTCAGGCCTGCTGAGTGGTTGGGAGGAGGTCTGCCACGTCTCACTCCTGCAGAGCAGTAGAAATAGAGACCTCTGCTCAGCACTGCTCATAATAATTCACCTCCATATTAGCTAAGTGCTGCTGGCGCTGCAGGGAAAGGGATGGTAAGACAGCAGTAAAAATATTCTTACTGAAGAAAGCATTCTGGATTTTTTGATTGTCACTGAACAGCAGTGATTGATTTTTCAGACCAGAATTATAAAATATAAATCACAGAAATAGCTGTGCTAGTCTTTGTCTCCTGTGCTTTTAGAGTATGAGGAATTTTTGAGTCACGTCAAGACTGAGACCATCCTCCAAATGTTGCTGCTCAGAGCCCCATTCTTGCCAGTTGCTTTGTACTGATAAAAGATTCTGCTATGTCAAGCAAGTGATAGAATAAGGGTTCAAGGAGTTGTGTTTAAAATAGGATAACAAAATGTGATTGCTGCCACTTTAGAGAAACAGGAATGCATTGAATCTCTCTCTTAAATGTGTGCAAGTGTCTGTGCTTTGCTGTGCTGGAGCCACATGGCATTCCAGTTTCATCAGATAAATCAAGTGGATGGCTATTTCCTCCTCAGTGGCTCTGTTCTAGAATCACACTTCTACTAACGTTATTTTGTAACCTTTTTTTGTTGTTTATTTTGTTTCCTTAATTCAGATCAGAAGCCAAAAAGACTAAAGTTAAAAAGAAGACCAACAATCCACATTTTGATGAAGTGTTTTATTTTGAGGTTGGTATTTCAAAGGAACGGGTGATAAGCTGAAATACTATACTGTGGATAGTTGGCACAGCATCCTGCCCTGTGTTGTGCCAGCTGTCATCTTTGAAGACTGTTTCAAAGCATGGTGCAGGGGAAAGAAGTACCCGGGCTCAGACTGGCTGTCTGCTGGAGGAGCAGTATCCAGCTTCACCTCAGGTGCTCTGTAGGCAAAGCTTCAAGTTGGGCCCTTCTGAGCAACAGGCTTTGCACTTAACGATGTCTTGCTCCACTAGAGTTTTGAAAAAAGGACATTTAAAAATGAGTTAAAAAAACCCGAACAAACCACACACACAGAGAAATTATATCTTTTTTCTTAGTCTGTGTTTTTATAGCTGCTCCACCCTGTCTTTCCCAGTCAATGGGAGGAAGGCTATCTCCTTAGGAATACTGAAAACTGCAGAGGAAAAATAAACTGGTTGTTCTGGCTGTCTACCAGTCTGCTGCAATACCAGTGCCTTTTCTCCAAGTGGGTGAAACCTCTACAGCTTTATTTAATACAGAGCATTTTCAACAAGTCCACTTAAGATAAAGTATAACTTCTATGGAAGTACTCATTTCAGGTCTTGCTGGCAGGAGTGGCTCTAATTGTGGTGTGTCCATTCATATATGTGCATTTGTTTGTAATTTAGATCTCTCTTGAAACTTTTCATTCTGTCTTCTAAAGTATGTGTATCATTCTCTTTTTCTCTTGGTTATCATAGTCCTGGTCTATGCTTGACTGTTCTATTTCAGTAGACACCTCAAGAAAGTATCTGGAATAACAAAGCTGATGAAAAAAAAGCCAGAGTAGCACAGTGCCATTGGCATAGATTGAAAAGCCCTTTCTGCTTATATGGCTTGCATCATTCAGATCACATTTGCATTAGAAATTGTTGCTGGCATAGGGATGGCACCTAGGGATGTGGTTTCTCAAACCAGTTCTGGGACACAGCCACAGCAGGAAGGAGAGCTGGGCAAAGAGGAACCATACCAGTGCTGTTGCACTGTGCAGATCTGAAGTGCATGTGTCATTCTTGACATTGCTGTCTTCCCACTCCCTCTACAAACACCATCTTTGCCTAGAAGCCAGTAGTTGTACTGACTAATCTAAAGTCTGTCATACCAGCAGAAACATGCTCTTGTTGATGTAATGTGTTTGGATATGAGAAACAGATTTAGCAAGCTGCTTATTGGTAGGAGCACTTTCTGTAGTGCCTGAAAGCCATGAGGGTAGGTTAGGATAGCTATCTAAGGTAATCTTTGCTCTGCCAACCCAGAATGTCTCATCCTAGGATGTAACTGCCCTGCTAGCAGTGAGCTTTTGTGCCTGCTTCCTGGCTCCATGAGACTATATGGAATTGCTGCATGGGCACAGTTGGAGGGGCAGAGATCTCATGAGACTGAGTGCTGAAACTGCCCTGAGGTGTCTGTGTGTTTGCCCAGGATTTCAGTCCATCACCTGGCCCAGAACTGTGGTCTTTGGCAGTGTGATACAAGAGTGATGCTATCTGTAAGTAAACTAAAATGGGCTTCCTTATGCTTAACATAGGCAGTTCTGGAGGAGCCTGTCAGGGAGAACTTTTTAATGAGAATGTAATCCAGGAGTTCAGACTGTAAGCCACAAAAACTTCACCTGATTACTCGGCCTTCTGTGTGCTGCAGAAACAGCGAATGTTTGGTATTTAAACACCCAGCTTGGCAGGTGGTGCCATACTGGGAGAAGAAGGAGAGAAACAAAGCATCTTCCAGCTGGAGTTGGGAGGGGAGGGGCTGAGGGCTTGCTCAGCTTGCCTTTAGGCTGAGAGCTGGGTTGTGTGCAAGTACCAGCAAAAGCAAAACCTGAGCTCAAGCCCATGCCCCAGTTGTTGTGCTAACTCAGAGCAAAATGAATTCTGTGTGGGTAGGAGCAGAGCTTGGGAAGTGACTGAATCAGCCAGAACTCTGAAGTATAAACATACCCTTAGTGCAGACAGAGCCATCATAGATTTATGTCATTTTGAGAGTAGTTAGTACATATCAGGCTAAACGTCTTCAAGGAACAAGAACTGCTATGACTGGGAAATACATTCACTAATGAGACGTGGGCAGACCTGTGGCTGGTGCATGCAAACTAAGTGCTCTGATTCCTGTGGAGCTGAGAGATTCATGCTGTTGACAGCAGTGTCACTTTCTGCTTCTAAACAGCTTCATCAGCTTCCCTGCAGCCTGCTAGCACTGAGATTGTCCAAGCCTCCAAGGAAGAAGCTGATCTGTAAAAGACAGTGAATGGGTGCTTTTCTTTCTGCTACCAAAAAGTCACACATTTAAATTTCTAAATGAAAAATAGGTTATTGTTGGTTTGGGAAATAGAAGGGCTTATTTAAGGGGTGCTGTGAATGAAACTTGCACCTGATCGGAGCAATTTTCACCACTGTTTCAGCTGCAGAGCGGTGTGTTCAGCTACAGAAAAATGGTCCTCTTACAGGAACTCAAGAGGGAAGTGCTGGGGACCTGTTTGTAAACTTGTGTGTGCTGAAAAAAGAACCTGAGCAGCTGATAAATGGCTTGCCAGCTTTGCCAGATGAAAGGGACCAACACAGCAGAGTTCTGCCCCCTTTTTTTGTACAGTGTTATGGGTCAGCTAGTTTAGTACTGTGGACTGGGAGTTTCCTCATCTCCATTTCCATACAGCCATCTCTTTAGGAATACCACTCTTGAGCTGTATTGATGTGCACACTAAGTAGTCATATGGGTGAACAGAGAGATGTCATACATGCAGATTCCAGCAAAACGTCTTAGAAAGTATTTACTTAGAAGGGACATGCCGTAAGTTACACCTATGCTGGAGCTTTTTGGAACAACTCCTGTGTTCCTGATTGTAAGAGGCTTAAAAGTTTGCTTCCTTATTAAAAATTACACCATTAGCTTTACAGTGGTAGTAGAAACTGTCATTTACAGGCCTGTAGGATACTTTGCAGAACCAGTGAAGTGTTTGCAAGGCTAGGGTAAAGAAATTTGTGTTCAACTGCTGAAGTTGTAGACTGTATTTAAATCCAGTGTGCTGTTGGGCTTACCAGGGGCATTTGATTTCATTAGTCTGGAGCATTTGGTCTCCAGTGCTGCTAGTAGTACCTTTCAGTGTTTGTGTATAATTTTGAAAATGTTGCCTGCCTCACAAATACAGATGTACAAAAGACTCTGAGTGTCCTGTGCAAAAGACTGTTTTCTGGTTCCTCTCCACTTTGGCAACTGTATCATTGCCTCCCTTAATTGCCATTTGCATCTCATGTACAGTACAAAACCAAACAGTCAAGTTTACAATAAAAGCCAGTTTTTGTGGGTGGGAAGCCACAAGCATATTCAAGCCTACAATAAAGTTCAGCTTCTGTGTGCAAGAACCAAGAGCTGAACCCACGCATCATCATATACCCTTGCATTCGATCAGTTCCTGCTGTGGTTTCAGCTGGGTGGGGTGGCCTTTTTCTTAAGTTTCTGACACACTATACAAAAATACAACCATCAAAGTCTTTTTACAGTCATGGTAGAAAACAAATTTTAAGAAATGTTTGTACTAAAACTTTTTATGCTAATGCTCTGTACTTCTTTCCTTTTTTCTTTGCCTGTGCTTTCCTGTTAATTAGTCTTGCAAATATGGTTGGTGAACTGTGCAGTTGCTTCTATATTCTGATATGCATAACACAGGCTAGGGTCTCTTGGATACTTGGTCTGCTTGGTATTTGTTGTATGGGCAGGTTAAATTGACTTTCAGGGTATCAGGACAGGAAGAACTTCCCAGTTTTAATTGGGTACACTGCAAAATGTTTGTAAGGGTGGTTGTGGTTCCTCCCCTGCCCTCTGCAGAGTGCCTCAGGGTGTGTGTTGAACAGCTGTATTTAAAACCCAAATATTAATTGCCCTTTTATTTCCCTAGATGGCTAATGAAAGTGGTGCTCCTTTCAATGGTATTTTTCTGTTGTCAATGTAAACTTAAAGTGCTGTAGTAATATTAAAGATGGTCTTTCTCTGTAGAAAAAACTGTGGAGTGTCTGCTTACTCTTGGATACAATTGTGTAACCACCACTTTATAGTCAGTAATCTGTTTAGTCAACATGTTTACTCACTAGTATGAATGTTTTCAGTATCAGGACTGAAGTCACTGCTGGTAGTAAAATACTGTGCTCTTACAAAGCTTTCTGAAAGTTACATCAGAATGTTTTTGTATCTGATCAAGCTGTTAAAGTTTCCTCCTTTTTATTAGGTTACAAGACCCAGTAGCTACAACAAGAAATCCCATTTTGACATTGAAGATGTAGATGAAGTGGACAAAATGGAGATTAGGTAATATAAAATACATTATTAGTACAAAATTGTCTTCCAAAGTTGTGTAACTTTGTAGTAGACTCTGTTTACAAAGTGGCAAGCATAGTTTTTCTGTTGATGAATCAAGCTGAGTTTTTGTTGCTGTATCTGTATGTTTATTTACCTCCACTGTCCTGTAGATTGTATCTTGAATATGTGTGTTGGTTCTGATGCAGGAGAGATCCTTATTATTTTCCTTTGTTTCTCATGTACACTGTGTGTATACTAATATGCAGTTGTCATTAAGCACAGCCTTTTATGGCTGGGCTCCCCTTTCCTCCCTCTCTCAGTTTCCCAGGACAGCCCGGAGGCTCTGTGATGCTGTCAGTAAAAGAGTGTATTTTCTTTTGTCACTTAATTTTAGCAACCTATGTAAAGTCCTTCTTCCCTGAAAGGAAACTCTTGAACTCAGAGTTTTTCTGGGGCAGAGACAGTTTCTCTTCTCTTTTGCCTTCCAAACTTTAACCCTTTATTGCAAGATTTGGTATGGTAAAAGTGAAATCAGTTGCACAGGAAAAAAGCACTTCTGATTTCAAAACCAGAACAATCCTGCCCCATCCTGTGCCACCCTCTTAGTACTATTTTAAAACCTGCTGAGACCAATCAACAGTGTCTGTGGGTACAGGTGAGTATAAAGAGAGGTGAGAAAACAATAGGAGATGCAAAACTGGAAAGTGTCCCTTGCATCTTACCATCACATACTATTGAAACTTGGAGACTTGGGCCATCTGGTGATCTGTATGCACAGTAAATGAAAACTGCTATATCTGCATTAGGTGGTGAGAAATTCTCCTCTCCTTTATGTTAGTATTTGGAGGAAGAATAGTAGCACTGCCTCCCTCCCCATGTATTCTCACCAGAGAGGCAGTGAGGCACCTCCTGGAAGGTGCACAGTTCCTTCAGAAGCACAACTGGCTATAAGGAAAGGAGGGGAGACCAGAAAGGGGGAACAATACTTCCTCCCAGCAAGCAAAACACATCTGTATTCATGAATGGGCTGAGGGCTGTTCTGACTTGACAGTCAGCTGCTGGTTCATGTAGCCTGTCGATGTAGTATCACAGCACTACAAGAGCATTAATAGATTTGTGTTTGCCGTGACTCTGTGAGGCAGGAAAGGGAAACTGTTCATGTGTGAGAGAGGGAAGAGCTGGGCTCTTTCACCGAGAACAGTTGCGTTGGGCAGTGCAAAGGTAGCACAACCACAGCTAACTCATAAAAACAAGGCCCAGGTGCAGCGCTGAGCTGCTGTGGTGCTGTCAGTGCTGCAGCACAGCAGGTGACCTAGGCCTAGCCCTAGATTATATTTCTGCAAAGATTTGCATCGTGTGGGCAGATATGAACTAACATGCCCCATATTCCATGGGATGTATGTGATGAAAAGGGCAACTACACCATGTCTCAGAAGTCCCAGTCTAGTCTTTGTAACCATGATGCTCAGCCATGCACTGATTTTAAATGAAAGCTAGGATACTCTGAAAGATTTTTTGATAGTTTTGAAGGAGACCCTAGACATTGGTGTACAGTGGTTACATACTGCTTAATATTTCAGTGATTCTTATTTTATACTACTGGACTAAATGAAATTCTACTGTTGTTTTACTTGCTAAGTATAGTATCTGGACAAATGACTCATCTGCAACAATAATGTATGTGGAGCTGAGCTTCAGGAAAGTGTGTCATTCCTGAAAACCAATATATCACGGTGTGGTACAGATGAATAGTTGGAGAGGAGGCTTGCAAAATGTTGGAAAAAGATTAAGCACTTAAATAACAGGCAAAAGCAGATAAAGCATTAGTCTTGGTTGGGCAAATTCTCCTTAGAGCTTTTGTCCCCTGTGGGACAGTGTGTTTTTGTTTCCATCTTGGGTTCCCCTTCCACCCCCGCTCACTTCCTCCACTCTGTTCAGTGAGAGTTAGATTTCCCCCATGCCCTCTGGACAGATCATACAGTTTATGGGTTTGGGGATTTGTTTTCTTTTTCTCTCCTGAGAAAAATACAATTCCACAGAGTAAAGAGGAGACTTAGTCTCTCATGCTTTCTCTCTAAAGCTATGAAAAGTTTTCTCTTTTTGAGTGGGTGTAGGAAGTTGTAGGCAGGGCATATCAACACTTGGGGACCAGATGTTCTGGTGAATTCATTGTTTCTCCTCCCCCTCTCTCCTGTTTGTTTCTTTCTGTGACTACAATCTGACCAGTTTCAGAATAACACTTGTCATAATTTTGCCTTTTAAAAATCTTGGGAAACAGTGATCTTTTAGACTCTGAGGTCTGTGTATGAACATTTTTAATAAGTGCTGTTTATTCTTTGTACTCCAAGAGCACAAACCAGTAACTTCAGAATTTGTATGCCTGCTTTGCTTACTGTGTAGTGTGAGATCTACTTTGAGTTCTTAGTTCTTCTTGTACAGATCCTTTGCACTGATTTTTTTTTCTGTAACTGTGGGGAAACCCTTTAGCTGTCTGTGTTTGAAAGTGTTACTGCTAGTTGGCATCTTGAAAGAGTTTGGATAAACTAGAAGCCAGTAGCCTGTAAATACTTGGTAAATTTTAAGTTTGATTGTATAAATAGGCTTAAGGATTCTTCTCTTCCTGAAGCTGCCTTTAGCTGTCTGAACTGGTTTGCAAGATAATAACCCATCAAATATGGAGAAAGGAGAGAGAAGGTAAAATTTTCAAGGAAGTTTTTTTTCCTTTTGGAGAGTTCTTGCCCTGCAGAAATACTGTCCAAATTATCAGAGTCTGAAGAACTTTACCTAGCAGGCATGCAGTGTGAGCTGATGGAGTGCCTGCTGTATGACACCTGATGCAGGAGACACTGTTAAGAGATACAAGGCTCAGGGGATTTAAAAGTAATATACTCTTTGCTTGCATTAGATAGGATAAACCTTTATCAGGACTGTCAACATCTGTTCCTTGGCCAGTCTACTGTGACTTGCTTGACACCAGGAGGGTTGTGTAAATATGTCCACAACCGGATGGCTTTGCACCTTATCCAAGTTAAAGTTGCTCTTCTAAAAACTGTAATTATTTAAAAACCTGTATTTCTTTTCCAAAGTTTTTTCCCCCAAAAAGTTTAAGGCACATTCAAGCTGTCACTTAGCTGCAAAATAGTCAGCTGATACTATTTTTTAATAAAAATAACTCTTAGAGAAAACCTAAAAAACATACAGAAACAAATACCCTGGTGTTTGAAACCCTTGCTTCGAGGTGGGTGTGGTAGGGTTTAACTACTTGCTGGGTTGGACACCAATACTTCTGCTCTGAATCTCAGTGCAGTTGTTTTCTATCCAGATGTTCAGGAAAGGGAAGAAATCCACAGATAGATACCAGAACTTCCCAAATGTGAGGGAGCAAGTGCAAAATTTTGTGTAAGCTTCAGCCAATACTCAGATTATACCGAATGGTAGAACTGTCCTAAGGCTTTGAATACCTCTACAGTACTGGTTTAGGTGCTATAAATATGTATGATTGACACAGGAGTCTTCCTAGGAGCTAGAAACTGTGTAGAACTAACTCTATAAAGCTGCCACTTAGCTGTTAGTATTCCCAAATTAGACAGGGACTGACGATATGTAGTCCTTAAATAACTTTGTGCTCTTTCCCCGGTGTCCATTTTACCTGTATTTTTCCATTATCTGGGATAGCCAGATAGCCTTCTGAATCTTTATCAATATGGACAGTGGAAACAGTATAGATGAGAAAAAGTTAATCTGAATGACATTTTTCACTAATGTTTTATGGAAGTGAATTGTAAGGCTTCAGAAATGTAAGGTAAGGTTATCTCTCTACTGTTTGGAAACCATTGCTGTACAGTTTCAAGTCTTTCTAACCCATAGACTTGAGGGGAACAACCCCAACAAATTTGGAAAAAAGGTTGGGATTTTAAAAAAATCTTTTAAATATCTTAATAATATTTTAAATTATTTATTTTTATTACAGGGTTGATCTTTGGAATGCCAGTAACTTGAAGTTTGGTGACGAGTTTCTAGGAGAACTGAGACTCCCTTTGAAATTTCTCCGCCAGTCTAGTTCTTACGAAGCATGGTATTTGACATTTTTCTTTTGGAGAATAAGTAGAAACATATGTCTGCTCTGAAGACTTTAGAGTAATTACTGCTATGTGATAAAGTTTAAATGGATTTAATTTGTATCTTTTTTGTAAGCAAGCCAAAGTAATCTTAGCAAGTGTAAGAACAAGAAGTTTTGATAATGTGATTAGAGGTTTCAGTCTGCCTCTCTGTAGCATGTGGGAGTTCTAGTATGTTGATTTTATACTATTTACTGCAGTTCATCAGCAGTGCTATGGTTTTAGTGTGTGGGTTTTTAATCATATCTACATAAATCTTTATGTTCAGAACTTCCCATGTTGCAGTTGGGGCAAAACAGACTGGCAAACTTTATTACGAAGTCTTATTCGGAGTTCTTAAGAGTTTGATACATATATAAATACTGTGTATCTGTACAGTTTCTCTGTGCTCACATATAGCCTGAGAAAATCTTGTGTTTCAGCACGAAGTTTCTGTCTTATTTTTTGCATATCAGGTATTTTCTGCAGCCCAGAGATAATGGAAACAAGTCATTGAAACCCGATGACCTCGGTTCCTTAAGGTTAAATGTGGTTTACACTGAGGACCATGTTTTTTCCTCAGACTATTACAGTCCGCTGAGAGACGTCCTGCTAAAATCTGCAGATGTTGAGGTAATTAGTTTGTGTTGTTTGTTGTTTACTTGCAGATCATCTTCACAGGGGTCTGAGTATTTGTCACTATCTTGCTGGCACCGTAGTTTTGTAATTACCAGAGAGCTCTTCCTTTTCAGACCTCAGAGCCTTGTTAAGCTCTGCATATCGCTGGTGCTTGTTTTCAGTCCTTGCAGAGATCTTTATCTGTATGGTGGGTGAAGGCACACCCAGGAACACACTGGTTTTAGCAGCAGCATATTCTCAGTGACTTTTTAATTTTACATGTGAAAACGCCAAGTAAGCTTCAGTTTGATCAATTGTTTTCCTTTACTGGAGAGGAACACGTTTGTTTGCATAATTGAGAAAAACCCAAACCAAGAACTAATCCTGAAACGTCAGAGATTTGGACCATGTGTGCCCTTATGTATACTTTTTACAGTTGTAATGGTGCTTTGGTTTTTTCAGTAAAAGAACTGGGTTCTGTACTCACTGTGGCTTGAAATTGCAAAGGATTCGATAGAGTTCTTTATCTTCACTTGCTTCCCAGGCAGGTGACATTTATTGAAAAGACAGCCATTAAAAATGTGGGGAATAAAAAGAGACTGGACTGTAATAATTTTTAAATTGCTGCCCTCTTGTGACCAGAACTTACAGCCCACAAAAACTGGGGTGTAACATCCACCCACATTATATACAGACATTTGGGTAACTGGCCATTCCAACTGTTGTGTGGGGTTCTACATTAAGAAGCTAATTGTGAAAGAAAGAAAGAAAGAATGATTGTTTTGGGAGGATTTCTCAAAGTTTTTATTTTCCACTGTTCAGCCTGTTTCAGCATCAGCTGCACATATTTTGGGTGAAGTTTGCAGAGAAAAACAGGAAGCGGCCATACCTCTTGTCAGGCTTTTCTTACACTATGGCAGAATTGTGCCTTTCATAAGTGCCATTGCGAATGCTGAAGTGAAGAGAACTCAGTAAGTACCAAAAAACAAGTTGCTATCGAACATGCCTAACCTGCATTGGCTGGTGCTAGAATCCTCCACTCAGTTTCTAGAAATATGCAATTTCAGAAGAAGATGTCAGGGTGGTTCCTGTTCTTCCTAGCTGAGTGGCAGAATTCTTTATAAATTCTTTCACTGCTCTCAAGATCTGCTTAATTTGACCTTTAGGAGGAGTTCCATTATTTTTTGTGAAAATGATTTGCAAGACTGTTCTAACATCTGAGAGCAGGGATTTTTACTCTTCTCAGTCTTAAGTATATTTGATAACCGAAATTCTACATTATCTTCAGCTGTTCATATGAAATCATTTCAGCTTTATCATGTGCTAATAAACAATTTAGTGCTGAGTGAGTGTTCATTTGATTTGTTCAAAACAACAAGCAAAATGAATATTTAAGGCAAGCTGTGTGTCTAATCTTCCCAGTTAGAGGGCGAAGGATTAAGGATGGGATTGAATTTGGCATGGGATGGCAGAAAATGAGGTTGGGTTTTTTCAGTTGCTTCTTTTGAGTTCCATGTTTGACTTACTGGTGGGCTGATAGTTCAGCAGCATAAGATCACAGTGTTCATACCAAGCAGGTCCTAAAGAACATTTGTTGCCACAAGCCTTGTGCCTGTGTAGTCGTGCTCTTGACTAACGGTAGAAGAGACAATTGAGAGTCAAGGGGAATGACAGATGCTGACTGTAAACTTCTTTAGTGCAAAATAAAGTCTTTGTGTGGGTTGGCTCTTTTCAGAGTGTCTGAGGGATCAAGTGTTTTCCTTCCTGTAGGTAGGTGTATTTTTTCTGAGCTGCAGGTTGGCTGAAACAGCATGGTTGCTGCAGCATGAGGAAACTTGCTGACCACCAGTCAGTCATATTCCTGTGATAAAGCAGCAAAGATGGTGTTTGTTTTCAGGCATTTGTAACAGGCAGAGAGTTTACTTTTTTTTGTGAAACAAAATGATGAATCCAGCAAAGTAATTGATCCTGTTATTCACTGCCTGTAAATTAGTACAACCATAGTAAGCTGTAAAAACAGAAAAGATATCAGTGTGTGTATGAGCAAGCAAATAACTTCAGTTCCAGGTTTGGTCTGCTGTCACTAAGCACAGGTTTTGATTGTACCTATTGTAGATGAGACCATTGATTATGTACCTATTTGCATATCGTAAATTGCTAAGAAAGGGAGGTACAGGTATGTGACAGAGTGGCTGGCTGAAGCTTTATTGGTCACAGAGGCTGTATGTCTAGGACAAGATGAGTTCTGTGCAAAGAGCTTTTTAGAAAAACCTGAGAGTCTGCAGGGTGCCACCTTGCCACACAGCTCTCAGGGCTGAACTGAGATCTGCACTGTGTTGTCACAGAACAGTGCTCTAAGTCCCTTAGAAAACATGGCTATGCCATTGGAGCCTGCGTTCTCTTCTTCCTCCCAGCTCACAAGTACTTACTTTGTAGGTGGAAGTAGTAGGTCATATGCAATATCCAGTGTAGCTGTGAGACTAAAATCACTGCCTCTTTCCCTTATTCGAATTAGCACTGTTCAGTAGCATGTGAAAACAGATGTGTTTCCCACATTTGTGTTGCAGACCTCTTTGATTTGAGCCTGTGTGTTGCTGTGTATTTGGGTAGTGCACTGAGCACATGATGCTAATACAAAGAAGATCTGTAGTCCCTCTGGATTTTCCAAGGCTGCTGCTTTTCTATTATACCCTGGAAGTGCACTAAATGCTGCATGACTGCATTTAATGGCAGGCTGGTGTCGAAGGGAGGTTTTGCTTGACTATTCAAACCCAGGATTCTGTCGCCTTTCACTGCTGGTTTTATTTTCATGTATTAGCAGTTCATTACAAAGAGACTAAATTACAGTAAATTGTTCACTTCCAGAGATCCAAACACCATTTTCAGAGGGAACTCGTTAACTTCCAAGTGCATTGATGAGACAATGAAACTGGCAGGGATGCATTATCTGCAAGTTACACTAAAGCCAATTATAGATGAGGTAAGAACAGTTTAGACTGTTTATTTGGTAAAATGTCATTATAAAGGCCTTCAGGGAACAAATACTGTTTATTACTTCTCATTTTAAGAACACTTTGTAGGAATAATGCCTAATAGCTTGTTTCTGCTTTAAAATCCTGTATGTTAGGTTAGCCATAGCTGAGTCGCCCAATTCAGAAGCAGTTGGATTGCATTAAAGGGTGGGGAAAATTTCTATTTGTTAAAGCACGTTGCTCAGTTTTATAAAAACTAGCATATATTGTTTCTGAGAAATTAATAAATAGTATATACAATAGAAAGCTGTTGTGAAGCTGTAAGTAATGCATTTCATCCAGTGGGTATAAAGGGATACAGTTACTCTTAGATAACTGTGCATATGATGCATGTATTGTAACAATGGTTTATTATCTATCCAGTCCAGAATGGTGGATGTGGGTATTTTAGTGCAGTAATTGGGCAATACTTTCAGACCACAGACTTCCTTTAAATGACTTGACAATTTCTTCAGCTGTTTTTGTCTTAATGTTTCATCAGAAAATGTCAAGTTTTAAAGAATATGGACATACTTTCAAAGGTGACTATTTTGGAAAAATAGGACTTTTCTTGAACTGCCTTGCTTGAGAGAGTCTAAAGAACAGTGGTCCATTTCAGTTGAAGGAAAGGGTAGAATGGATTAATGCTACTTTTGGGGAAAAAATAAAGATCACACATAATTTACCTTTGCTGTTAAAAGAAAAAAATACTGTTTATAAAGTTGGCTTTTTGCCTTTTACCTCTCATCTCAAAAGCTAACAGATTATGCTTTTTACAAAACTTTTTCTACTTGTAGATAAACTTGTATACCGATTGTTCACTTTATTTTTTTTTCGTAGATCTGCCAGGTCCATAAACCTTGTGAAATTGATCCTGTGAAATTAAAAGATGGTGAAAACCTGGAAAATAACAGGGTATGCATTAGATTTTGAAGTCTCTGTTCTTGCCATCAAGTTTAACTGAGGTCCTCAGAAGTTTGATCTTGCAAATAATTTTGTCATTCATTAGAATACACTGTAAGCCTTCTTGACACCATCCTTATAATTATTTTGCAACAGCTTTACATTATGCTATAAATGCAATACCTGTAGAAAGTTAATGATTTCTCCCACTGCCCTGAGGACAAGGATAACTTAGCCTGTGGCTAGCCTGGAGAAGATGAGGCTCAGGGGAGACCTTCTCTCTCTACAGCTAAAAGGAGGTTGTAGCAAGGTGGAGGTTGGCCTCTTCTCCCAAGTAACAAGTGGCAGGACAAGAGGAAAAGACCTCAAGTTGCATCAGGGGAGGCTTAGATTGCATATTGGGGAAAAATTTATTCACCTTAAGGGTGGTCAGGCACTGGAATAGGCTGCCCAAGGAAGTGGTGTAATCACCATCCTTGGAAATGTACAAGAGGTGTGTGGATGTGACACGTGGGAACGTGGTTTAGTGGTGGACTTGGCAGTGCTGGGTTAACAGTAGGACTCAATGGTCTGAGAGGTGTTTCCCAGCTTTAATGATTCTGTGATTCTGCTGATGATGTAGTAAACAGTGCTAGAAGAAGGAATGATATGCCATACGGCTGTATCATTTCATGTTTGGTTTGGTAGGAATGATATTTTTACTCTTCCACTTGAATATGTGCATTTCCCAAACAGTATAATTGAGTGAGAGTTTGTTTTTCAAGTGTATCATGTTGAAAGTGGGAATCTTTTAATGATGCCACTATGAATAAAACCAGGAATAGTACCACTTTCCACAGCAGGAAATTATACTAATTTTATCATAATCTTTGCATTTTCTCAGGAAAATCTGAGGCAATATGTTGATCGCATTTTTACTGTAATTACAAAGTCTGGTGTGAGCTGCCCGACAGTGATGTGCGATATTTTCTTTTCACTGAGAGAATCAGCTGCCAAACGTTTTCAGGGTGAGTTTATATATATTTTTATTTTACATAACTGATAGTTTTAAACACAGGTGTAGTCTAGCAGTTTGCATGATCCGTGTTGGATTTAGTTATTGCACAGCAGCTTATCCAAAATAATATTTGCAGTATGTTAATGCTGGTTTTCATCTATTATTCATTCCACAAGGAACGTGATTTTTAATGATGGCTGGAGTTTTTTCTTAATATCTTTCCAAGGAAAACAGCATTTAAAAAGGTCATTATGCTGGTATGTGTTTATGGGTTCAGTATTTGCAAAGCATACTCAATCTTCAAATGTTCAGGGCTCTGTAATGGCTCGTTCTGCAGATTCCATGCAGTGGAATTATTTTCTGCTCATATGTCAATCTGTAATAAAAACCAGTCTATAAATTGGAGTTACTGCAAGCTTATTGCTCTAGGAGCCCATGTGCTGCAAAGGTTTTCTGGCTGTCAAGAGACAGTTCTTTCCAGTCCCTCTTAGCTGTTTTGACTCTGTGAGAGTAAGTGGGCAATGTAAAACCAGAATTAAGCAGAACAACCAAGCTTTGTATTTTCATGAAGGGAAGCAGATTACAGTAAGGAAGTGCTAAAGAGAGTAATATGAGTTCAGCTTTTAAACAGTCACTTCAGAGTAGGAAAGCTCAAGCAAAAAGCCATTGACTGTGCTGTCATGCTCTTTAGTTTATGTTTAAATAAAGAAGTAAAACGTATTTTCTGTAACTACCAACTGAAATAGATACATTAGGAGTCTGTACAGCACTCGTACTCAGGGCTGTAAGTAGGTAACTGAGAGCTGGCCTCTGTGCTGAGCATCTCATGAACTATGTAAATTATTCATCATACTTCAGTGCATGTATGGAATCACAGATGGCTATGAAATTCCCTCTGTGGTGGAAGAGTGAGTGGTGTTCTTGTGGCTTATGCTGTGGACCTGCTTATTTTTAAAGAGGCTCTCATTGACATTTCCTTGGGTTAGGCTAGCTGATCTCTGGCTCCAAATCCTCTGTCATCAGTTAATCCTGTAACTCGCAAATATATACATTATCCAGCACATGCTCGAGTTAGCTCTCTCAAGACTCTCTGATAATTACATGAGGCTTTTCAGGAAGGATTATTGAAATGCTGAGTAGGGTTTTTTGGTTTTTTTTTTAAATAGGTGACCTAGATGTAAGGTACACAGCTGTCAGCAGCTTTATTTTCCTGAGGTTCTTTGCTCCTGCCATTCTTTCTCCAAACCTCTTTCAGCTTACACCACACCATCCAGTAAGTACTGTATCAGTTTTTTCTAGCTATGTTTATGGTTCTGTCACTCATAGTCTGTCTATCAAAATTCTTTGTGCAATTCAATACGCTTTAGGAAAAGTACCTTTGTTAGTTCAAAGATCTGTTTTATCTGTCTTGGATATGAAGCTTATGTTGAATGACTTTGTATGTGAACAACTTGGGAGATACTGGAAGAAGAATGAAATTCAAGGACAAACAAGGTAGATGGCCTAAGCTGCTGTGGAAGAAAGGTCTTTGCTTTGGTTTTGCTGTATCACATTAATGCTGGATTGATTGTCAGCAGTGTAGGAAATATTTAGAATGTTAAGCAACATGTATGCCAGGCTTCTTGTAGTTGTTCTTATTGGGAGTGGGGAGGACATGGACAGCCTTGTTTTTGTTTTGCAAGTGATTGCCTTTGGATCTCTGAAGGTCAGTAGGGTAGCTGTGGAGTACGATGGCTTAAGAGCCAAAAACTTTTTAAAATAAAAGCAACTCTTCTCCTGCAGTGTTTTATTTGGGGTATTTTCTAATTTTTTGTTTCTTTTCTGCAAGCAAAATATGAAAAAAGAAATATAGTTTAGTATAGAAATATGCCTTCCTATATTAATTATTTTAAATAGCTAGTCTATGTAATATTGTTTTCTTTCCTAGGATCCTCAGACTTCTCGAACTTTAACACTTATCTCTAAAACCATTCAAACACTAGGCAGCTTATCAAAATCTAAATCTGTAAGTATGCTATTTTCATTTAATGGCTTAATTTAGGAAAGTGATTTTTTTAATCTTTTATCATTAATTGTAATTAAGCCTTTAAAATACTTGAGTTGCACTGGGCTTATGCAAAACTGGTTATGTTTGCTTTGATTATAAGCCTCATGCTTAGAGGGAAACTAAATCTGTCTTAATCTGAACTAGATTTGAGTAAAGCAAAATGGCGTGACCAACCTGGAAGTCTACTTCAGAGCTTATCATTCCTTCCTCTGGAAGAAAGACAATGATCAGGAGAACCTGTGAAGTTCTCTACTTATCTGTGATACATGATCAGCAGCTCTACAGGGCTTTATAGATTGTTTCAGCATTTTAAAACTATGCTGAGAAAAGTCATCTAGTAAGGAGAAGGGCTGTATTTTCCTTTTCATGCCAGTTCAGTTATCTGTCTGTCAGTGGTGAGATTAGATCTAGATGCCCATACTCTGGATGTTTGATTGAAATAAGTGTGCCTAAGGCATCGCACTGCTGTAGCTGGTGGTAATTTGGGGTGGTTGGGGCCTTGTTAGGATTCACACAGGCAGCCGTGGGTGACTGTGTACCTCAATTATGAATCCTTCAAGACAGTAGAATTCCTTTTCTTACACTTCTTGTCCAGAGGAAAATTAAAAGCCAAAGCAGAATTTTGGAGCATTTGAAGAATGCATTATTAACCGTAGTAACTGAACATAAGAAATGCATTCTGCTATGTCTCTGAAATAAAACTTTGGTACTACTGAATGTGTGCTGTATAACATGAAATTAGCACTTTGCTTTTTTTACTTCTGGCCAGAAAAAAACCCCTGTCTTATCTGCAGTGGCTTTCTCCTGACCTACTGCTATTAACAATGAGATTTTCTGTATAAACTGTATGATGATATGCATGGTTTTGGCTTTGTATTTCAGGCCAATTTCAAGGAATCTTACATGGCTACATTTTATGACTATTTCAATGAACAGAAATATGCAGATGCAGTAAAAAATGTAAGTAATGCATGTGAAGGTTCTAAAATTCCTGCTGTGCTGTTGAAGTTGAATCCTAGAAAGCAATACATACTGTTGGTAAACCAGGAAGTGTGTTGAGAAAAGCAGACTCCTGATAACTAATATTCAAGAAACTTGTATCAAATTATATGCATGTGAATAGTGAAATCTCTTTGCATCTATTTCTAGTTAATAATTAGGTTGGATTAACAAGCTGCTGCTTAGAGCTTTTGAGATGTGTGTGCTTTGTAGAATGCTGCAGATCTGTGATGAAAATTGCTTAGTCCAAAAGTGAAAGATCCACATAACAAAGGAGAAGTGCAAGAAGTATTGGGCATCTGCAGTTCTACTGCCTAAGAGCTTTTGTGCTATTTTTAGGTTACAACCCAGGAAACCTCCCAAATTCCTCAAGCTTCTGCCATTACCTTCTGTTTAACTACTTTTACAAATATTCTCTTGTAGCTCTGTGCTGTGCAAATGTTGAAAGATTTTAATTTGGGTAGTGTGGTCCTGTCATTTTTACATCTGCTTTTTGTTCACCTTTTAGTTTCTAGATCTAATTTCATCTTCAGGAAGAAGAGATCACAAGAGCATAGAGCAACCTATATTGCTTAAGGAAGGGTAAGTATGCATGTGCAACAAAACCCTGTACTCATGTGCTTACTACCATTCTAAGGCAGCCGTGTCTTTTTCTGCCAGCCCTGTTCCATTCATGCATTCAGAGGAGAATGTAGGAAAATTCTTGTGTTGTGATTTCTGCTCTCTGTGGTTGCTATAGCTGATTTGAACATGCTTTCATTTGATTTAAACATCTTTATGTAAGTGTGTTTTGAAATAAGTGGAGAAAAGAGAAGTCTGTAGAACTTAATTAGCTCAGCCTAAGGCAAGATAAACTTAAATCAGCGTTGTACTAAAATCTAGCTGGGGTCTTCTTCCTGAACTCCAGTGAATAAAAGCTGTAAAACTCCACTGTGAATACAGCAAAGACTGTGAAGACAGATACTGAATAAGTTAATGAGGGCAAAGCCTGCAAATGGAATTTGCTTTTGCTGCCCTGTAAGATTCATATGCTAGCTATTATCATGGCCATTTCGAGGAAAGTTTGACGTGCACTTGGAACAGTTTATAGTTTTAGTACCTTTCCTTTTTTGGAAAGCATGTTCCATATGGTCTGTTAGTTTCAGATACCAATTGCTGACATTTTTTGTTACAAAACTGAGTTGTTGAGATCATCTAAGTGCACTGTAGAAACAGCTTTTTTGAGCTGGGAGGAAGAAAGTAAAAAAAAAATCCAAATTTTTGTCAGAGCTCAGTAAACTCAAATACTGTTTGAAAGTAAGCTTTGATGGTCTCTTTAAGTCATTCAAGAGCTACATTTTCAGTGAAAACATGACTACCCCTTCTGTGTAACCTTGACAGTTCACTTCTCTGATAAACCTCTGTCCTTAGAAGCAATTTTGTCTATTTTAATTCTGTACGTTTATCATTCTTTTTGTTTTCAAAATAAATTTATAGTTTGTAACATTTGCCCTCTAACTGTAAAACATGTTTTCTGCCTCTGTCTTTCTTTTGCTCCTGTCTGATTTTTTTCTGTCTTTTCTTGCTCGGCCTGTGGCTGCTGTTGTAAGGACTCTTAAACTAACAGTAAAGAAAGTTGATGGTAATAGTTCATGCAGGTAAGATGGTAGAGGCAGTTGCTGCTTTGCTGTAGCTACTGGCTGACAGCATGTCCTTTGCAGCAGTAGATTTGTCTGACTTAACTTTGGGGAGGAAGTACTCTGTTTAACCATCCTGAAATGCCTGTGTAAACCCAGCAGAGAACATTTAGTTGCCCATTTCTTGATGTTGATCTCTTTTTTTTTTTTTTTAATTCCCCTTAAAACAAAAACCTGCTGTAAATAGAGAATAAAGGATTTTTATCTGTAGGCAGGGCACCAAGAAGCACTGTATGGATCCTGATGAACTTACTGGAAGTGATGAAGAGACCATACGTTTTCTAGGCACTTCTTAAGTAGCATTCATGTAAATTATTCTCAAGGTTAAGAAGTGGCTTTCTGCAGTCTATTTTTTTCTGGCATTTTGCATTATTGCTGTGTTTTGTCGTGGGACTTTTTACAGCCTTTGATTTAATTCTTCTCCAGATTGAATGGCTGTTTAGTGGTGTTTTTATTTGCCTTTGCAATATTTTTGCTTGCTTTTGTTTTTTTAATCTATCTTTGCCTCTATTAAGAGTATCAAATGGAAATCTATAGCATGTGTACCTTTGAATGAAAAGATTAGTCATTGGCACTTGGGTTTGCTGGCATCAATCATGCCATTACTGCTTGCCAACTGCCTGCCTGGTTCTTTCCAAAGGGAAGAGAATGAAAAGGAGAACTGGTTGTTTTTGTTGGTGAAAAGGGCATGTTGATACTTCCAAGCAAGGCTAAGGCAGATCCAGACTCAGGTCTACCATAAGCATGAGAAGAAACAGTGTCTCCAACCACCTTGTACTGAAATGTGTTTTAATCTTGGACTTTTTCTCCCTCTATGCTTCTGTTTGCTCTGACTTCTCATACATTTCACAATTGCTAGAAACAAACAAGTTGACCTCATAACTTCTGTGACTTTGAATGCTTGTCACCTATCTCTGGAAAATAAAAGCACATTTTTCTCTTAGCTATGTCAACTATGAAGAATTTAATTAGAAATGTGCTCTTAGCTTGGCCATATGGAGTTTGCATTTTTCAAAGAGGGGAAGCTCTGTAGGAGTTTGCAATTTTAAGTCACCTTTAAGTGTTGGCATGAGAAGGACTAGAAACTAACTTGAAGTGCACGTTGTCCTGCCCAAGAATATCAGCTCTTGCTTTGAAATTTGCCTTAACCTGGAATTGAGGGCTACTGCCGATGAGCCTGGTGATGACCTGAATCACATAGTTTTATTAAAAATTTCTCTAGTATTCCAAGAATAAGGACCAAGACAGTAACTGTCCAACCATTTTAGGAATGAGAGATCTGTAACTATAATCAGTTAAGAAAAAAAAAAAATCTGTTGCTGTAGACAGTCTTTGTCAGCTTTTGCCCACACAACTTGGAATAAGCAGCAGGCACCAGCCCAGCTGGTTACAAAACAGTTAAAGTCTGAAGGAACTTGGGTTTCAGTTTGAGCTTTAAACAGACCTGTGGTCTGGTCAGATGTATTGTAGTTACTTGTAACTGAAGGTACCAGAAGCAAGAAACAATATTAGCTGTTCTAATCATTTTAGCTCCGCTATTGAAAAATCTTCAGGTCATTTGCTGTTCTCTCTGTGTGCTCTTTGTGCTGTATAGTGCCTTCCTACGTGATAAAAACTACTCTGTAGTAAGTAGTTTTTACCCACCCCATTATACAGTTTTGTATTTGTCACAGTGGTTAACATAATGTGTAGAGTAGCTGTTATCAACTCACTACTGCATATGCACACACATTTTTATCCAACAAAAGTGATGCTGAGCACTATGAAGTCACCAAAGTCACATTGAAGCTTTTGGATTGATTTAGTGGTTAGGAAAGTGGTGGATGCATCAGTTTCTCAGTGAACTAATTTCACAGTAAACTCATTCAAGTTTGAAATTAAATAAAACTGACAACTCACTAAATGAACACCCCTAATCTGCTAGAAAAGGGGTGGGGGTGCTCTACCTTCCAACCATGAGATCACTTTGTATGTTACTGAAATTGCATTTCCAACTGCAGTATCTATGTGCAATTGCAAATGAGGCTGTGGAACATCCTGATTTTGTTTCTAGAGCTTGAGAGTGATTAAAGCATGTAAGGGTACAGTAGGTATGCTCCAGAGGCTTTACACCTGCTTTTTAATTATTAAACATAGTCTAAACCTTTTGAGCTTTCTCACAGCTTTAAAAAAAAGAAAATAAAGCTTGTAGAGTCAACAGGTTGAGCTTAGCAGAGCAGTACTAACCGTGTTCTGCCTTTTTCCTGCTGTACTAGGAAACCATTTAGCTGGACTTGTAACTGCAGAAAGGGCACAAACTGCAGCTCAGTTAACTAACTACAAGTCAAGTTACATGTCTTGCCCCTCATCTAGATCTGGAAAAAGGACAGACCTAACTAATAGATGCACTAAACCTATCCAAATGTGACTCTCTTCCTTGCCAAGAAATTACCTCAATAATTAGAAAACACTCTGTGTCCCCTCCTAAAGCTTTGCAAGTGTGATGACATGTATCTGTATGCATATATATACACACACGTATAAATCCATATACATAAGCATGTATCTTTAAAATCTGGTGTATTGTAACAATTGGTACCCTGTTTACCAGGTTCATGATCAAGAGAGCACAAGGAAGAAAACGATTTGGTATGAAAAACTTCAAGAAGAGATGGTTTCGCCTGACAAACCATGAGTTTACCTATCAGAAAAGCAAAGGTAACAAAGGTTTGCCTGTCTTGTTTTGGTACATTAAAGCAAAGATTAAACATAAGGATTGTGTAGGAGTAGAAGACTGAGATCTAGATCTGTAACTGTAGAAGACACAGTGCAGGCATGTCTGTCAGCCTGTATGTTCTTGCTCTTTTTTTAGTGTCTGTATTGACAGTTAAAGAAGCTTCTTGGATAGCACAGTACCCTGTAAGTTAGCAAAGTAATAGTAGATAATATTTGTCTAATATCAGTTATTAACATCATCTGTAGGTTTCACAGTTACCTAAATTGTCCTAGGAAACAAAACTTACAAACCTTAAGCTGCGATTTGGGTTTGTATTGAACATTCTCAGATGCATCTCAGCATATGCTCATGAATTTGCTAGCATTGGCACAACTGGGTGCAGTAGATAGGGATTTGTCTGCAGTCTTTGAACTTTCAAAATGTGTTCACTTTATGTTGCCTAACAGCAAGGATTTTGCTTTTTGCAAGTTGTTCCTGTCTGTTCAATAGTACACAACAAATACCACTTCCTTCCATCATGTAAGTACATAGGGAGTAAGAAAGCTAAGGAAGTATGTTCAGATCATGCCAGTCATTATTTCACACTCAACTTTGAGGTGTTGCATCACCACTCGTTCAGTTCAGCTGGCAGGAATGATTTATTTCATTGTCACCTTTGCAGTAAATATACTGTGTCCTGCTGCAGTAAGCAGTTTCTAAGAGGTTTGCTAACGTAAGGTAGTGCAACTGAAAACAGAAATGTACTTAAGATAATACTTAAGGACTGTGCTAGCAAATCCCTGCTGAGTGAAAGATTTTCCCTCTTTTCTTATGCAGTCAAAATGATCTTCAAAGAAACTCTATCAGCCCTTAGAAAAAGGGCAAAAGGTGGAGATGAGTTGTGAGTAAGTGGCTCATTATCTGTGTGTTCTGCAGGTGATCACCCTCTGTGTAGCATTCCAATTGAAAACATTCTGGCAGTGGAAAGACTAGAGGAGGAATCCTTTAAAATGAAAAATGTAAGTAGGTCATCTTCATTAATGTATTTGTTAGGCTGCTCCAGATCCACCAGCCTAATCGCCTTTTTCCCTTTTGTAACCTGGATTGGATTTCTATTGAAAGATGTACAACCACAGCTGCTTGTTCTGTATATAGTAGCAGGAGTTTCCAAAAGTACAGCCCATTCAGATTCTTGACAGCCCAGTCAGCAGTCTTTGGATTTCGTGATCTGCAGCACACTCAGTACTGAGCACTGCTGATCAGCTGTCAGCTTTGTAAGGTCACACACAGGTAAGATGATCGAGTCCCTGCCCTTTCTGTCAGGCCTCTCTGGTGGGAAGGAGCTCACTGCTTATGACTGTGAAGGATCATAACTTCTTTATTAGCTATTATGTTTCTTTATTGGTTAATGAAAGTACATATATATATATGTATTTGTATATGTCTATTTAATTTGGGTTAGGTTGTGTACTGAAACAACATCTGTGCTGTGCTGGTATGGTTTACCATTTTGATTGACACATTAGGGAATAAAATACAGCTGTATTTCTCATGCACAGAACACTACTGCCAACTTCTGTATTGTGTAAGACCAGACTTGATCAGTTTGGGTGATATTGGGAACCTTTTTCATACACCTCTGCCTGTAAAGCTGAGTCCAGTCCTTAAAAAATTGTATTTAAAATTAAACAAAAAAAGAGCTTAGTTTTTTTTCCCAGTTCTTAACATGCATCTACTACAGACTTATTTATACACATAAATAGTTGTGACTTTTAATCTTCTTCTGCCTTTAAGTCTTTCCTGCCATCTACACTGCTTGTGAGCACCATGCAGGGCAGTGCTCAAACCTGCCCTAGGTATTAGGTTCCTCAAACAGCTCTTTGTTAAAAGTGAAATACAATTCTAGTCTCCTCAGTATTTCCCAGTTTCAGGTATTATTTTGGTAGCATCTCTGTCTCTGTGCTAAAACATGGAGTAAGTTTCAGTTCCATCTGCTTCTAGAACACATCTCAATTGCACTGTAGTTTGCTTTGGTGTTTGTAACTCTACTACATAGGCAAAACCCAACCAAGCTGCAAAATACTTTAAGCTATCAGAAGGCAGCTGTAACATGTGATGAACTGTTGCCATCTGCACTCTGCAAACTGACTTGATTGAACTGAAAGCTGCCACACAGTTGAGATAAAACTCACTGTCTGTGGAAAGGAGCTCAGCTTATATAATTCTGTAACTTATACTGAGTCTGCCGAGCTAGACTGAGCATCCAAAATATGTCTGTATTGTGAAGATTCATTACAGGAAAAATATAGCTTTATTGTTAACATCAAAAACACTGTGCTATTTTGGTTGCTTAAATTCAGTATTGCCTGGAATACCAAGGTGACTATATCCATTCCAGAAAGTAAGATTCAGTCTTTCCATAAACAGTAGAAAATACTGTTACCACCTTCTTGTGCTAATATATTCCTATTTTTCTTGCCATATATAAATAGATTACTGCAGCAAGATCAGAATTCTCAGAACACCACAGCAGATGTATTTGCAATGGAAATTCCCTCATGGGTGCTAAGTGTGATAAAAATTCACATTTTGTATAAATACTCTCTGTGTATCTGTGCTCTGAATTGCACCAAGCGTGTCTTTCTCACTCATGATAAATCTGCCTGTGTGACAGTAAGGCCAGTAGCCTTCATCATTCTTAAGCACAGTTTGGGGAATGTGAAGATGGCTTTAACTACTGTTTGGGTCTTCTATGTTGTTTGAGAGGCAACTGGTTTTGGTAGTGCAAAGGCCTTGCAGCCACTTAAAATTCTTGGTTTAGCGGTGGGCTCCTCAGTAACTGTTGCCATATGTGTGATCACTTTGGTTGGTATCCCCTTACACAAAGCCATGCTCCTTAAATCTGTTCCTTTGTTGCAATTCAGGAGGCTCCATTTACCCCAGCAGGACATTAAAATTGTTTTCCCTGTAGTTCTGTGTTAATAGAGGGTTGAACTACATGCTCCTCTCTTCCTTTTTCTTCCTTCCTTCCCTGTTTCCCAGATGGAAATTGACAGTTATGCCCTGAAGAGTTTTATTGAAAGGACTCTTTGGTGTGTAGTTGGACTGATAACACCAAGCAGCTCCTGCACTGCCATTGTGGTTTGTGCCTTTCTAATTACTGTCTGATACCAATAGGGATACTAGATCCAGGGAAATGGTTGTTTGAGTTTTCCCTTTGCTGTTTGGAATAATGTACATCCAAAAGTGTCACAAAGGAAGAAAGGATTGTGCTTGGTACCAGTCTGCAACATTCTCCCAACCAGCTAGGTGTAGAATTCAAGCCAATATTTCAGGTCTATGTACCAAACAAAGGCAAATTTTAATTTTGTTGGGTCTGGTTTGTTGTTATTGATTGCTTTGTTTGTGTGTTTTTGTTGGTCTTTTTTTTGTGTGTATGTTTGCACCTCTCTGGTTTTCTTTTTAAAACAGCATAATGAAACCAACTGTTTGGAAAATTGTATTCCACATGATATAGGCAATGTAAGGTCTAATGATTTGAATAATCAAATGAAGAAGTAGAGGGGAGAAAGATAATTTAGGCATACCTGAAAGAGAAGAAAATGCACTAAAATTAAGTACTTGCAGAAGCTAGAGGAAATGAAGGAAATCTGCCTTTCCAAAATTTGCAGCTAGGATCACTAACTTGAGCCTAGCAATCTTCAGTGCATGATCAGTGTAATCAAGCAATAAGGCTGTGCATCACAAATTTCCTTCTTCAAGAGGAGGAAAATAAATACCCTTTTAGGTTGCAGGCTGTTTTGAACAGGCAGGAGAGCTTTAGTTTAGATTTTCAGTGGCCAAGCCGTGATGCAGAATTAATGTGTAATTATTTAAACCACCCGATGTCAATCAAAGAGAAACAGTATTTCTGTGATTTTCTAATGGCAGCTGTAGTTGAGTGCAGAAGCATGGAAGTTACTAAAAGTAAAGGATCATGCTGAAACAGGTGTTAAAAGGACTAGAGAAATGGCAGTATTAAAGCAAAGCTGTCACTAAGGCTGGATCCAAACTCTGGTTTTTTTTCTTTTCTGCCTCCTGCTGATGAGCATTTCCTTTCAGGCCAGCACTGGGTTCCTCTGTCAGCCTTCCAAAACTTGGAGTTGCAGCATTACTAAAATTGCTTCCTCGAGGCTGGCAACAAATCTTGTTGAGACCCAAGCAGCAAGTGGATATTAGCTATTTGTAAATCATCTCCTACAGGAATGGTATCTTACTGCTTGTACCAGGTGAAAGGTCTTGTTCTTTTAAGGGCACGCTTGCTGCTTGGTTTTGTGTTGAAATGTATTTATTGGTCCATTCTCTTAGTATGCTGCGTTTTTTCTGCAATAATTCTTCGCTCCAAGTCTAGTCTTAGGTTCACTGACTCATTCTGCTGCTTTATTCTGTGGTTTGTTTGCAGATGTTCCAGGTGATCCAGCCTGAAAGGAGAGTCCTGTATATCCAAGCAAATAATTGTGTGGAGGCCAAGGACTGGATTGATATCCTCACCAAAGTTAGCCAGTGCAACAAGAAGCGCCTCACAGTCTACCATCCCTCGGCCTATCTTAATGGCCACTGGCTTTGCTGTAAAGCTACTGCAGATAATACCCCTGGCTGCACACCCTGCACAGGGTAAGGGTTTCAACACACCATTGGTGTAGGTGCTGCCATGGGTTTATGTGTCTCTGCAGTGTGACTTGCAGGTGCACGCTTAACCAAGATTTGCCAGGTGAACCGGTGTTCAAAGGCCACCTATTGGTATTCCTGATTCTGCGTGTCTTGATCAAAATGTTGGCTTTTTAGAGTTAAAGATGGTGATAAGAGTTGACTGTGGGATAAAATACTTTGGTTTTGATCATCTGTCATTAATAAAATGTCAGAAATCCCTTCAATATCCTGTTTGCAAATTCCTGAAGCACTCATCTGCTGATAGATTTAATTCTAAACTGATCTTTTCAGGGGGCTACTCATGCTCTCTCTTAAACAAAGATGTACTGTCTGGTTTGTAGGAAGCAATTTTCCTCTTAACTGAGAGAAGGGAAAAGACTGTAGTGGTAGTTAGAATATAAGACCTGTGTGGTTGGAAGTTCAGTGCTTTGGCTCCTCCATCTGGTTGTAGCAGTTTAATTCACCAAAATGTCTGGGTACTGATACAGTGTTCTCTTTCAAGTCAGTGAAAGTATGCTGGATAAATAGAGGCATAAAGAAGTTTGAACTTGTCTTCTTGCATTGGGAAAAAATGGATGGTTTTGAGCTCTGTTACACACAATCTGTTGGATTTTATGAGAACTCACTTTTACTTTGTTTTCCTTGTTAAGTGCTTTATGCGCCATAATACACTGTTAAGCATGTAACTTTTACCTCTCTTCCTGATGCCTTACAGAGGCCTGCCAGCAAATATACAACTGGATATAGATGGAGATAGAGAAACTGAGCGCATCTATTCTCTTTT
Organism: Ifrita kowaldi; assembly: GCA_013398055.1. NCBI lineage: Eukaryota > Metazoa > Chordata > Aves > Passeriformes > Cinclosomatidae > Ifrita > Ifrita kowaldi. Next base: position 437,807 of record VZRS01001707.1, on the reverse strand, counting down.
CAACTTGTATATGCCAAAATTGGAGAAAATGCAAGGTGAGGATTAAAGTTCATTGCATCTCCAATTCACTTACCAAGGCAAGAATATCTGTGAGAAGTTGGATGTTCTGGCTTGACCAGCCTTGCAAATCACATCCTCGAACACAGTGGCCTTTATTTCACTTGTTTCCCCTTCTGCTATCTTGAGGCAGTTGTGTGTATTATTTTTGGTGCAGTCTCATGGTCTGTAAAAAGTTCTTTGTGTAATAACAGTTGTTTGAAATATGGTCTTAACCACATCATCCTAAAATAGCATAGGCACAGAGCGTTGCTTGGATGCTCTGAACTGACAAATCAGAGCCAGCACTGAACCAGAGTTTTACTGGTCCTGACAAGAAGCACCAACAAAACTGAGGTTTCAGTGGGATATGGTTTTGTGTTACCAGAAGTCACGTGCACATTGCCTGATTCAGATCCTAAGAACAGGCTGGATACAAATGGTTTCTTTGGGAAAGCTCTTTTGGAATTACACATCGAGGATGACCTATGGATGCCTGTGAAATGTTGAAAAGTGGAGTTTTGGCTGGGAAACCTTCAGGAGCTGAGGGAAGCAGAGATGTGATGGAAAGGATAAGAGAAAGAAGAGACAGCGGAGGAAGTTGGTACTAGTAGGCTTGCCAAGAGAAGTATCCGGTGTACACAGTGCCAGACTTGAAATCCCAGTTTAGCACAGGGAGTGACGGGGAAGCCTTCGCTGTGGCACTGATCTTTAAATAGGACTTTATTTTATAATATGAGATAAGCCAGTGGTGTCAAACACACAGACTGGAAAGCACTTTAATCTGTTCCTGGCTGCTATGCAATTGCAAACTCAAGATCCTCACCACTTCCGAGCTGTCTGAACTGGTGCCCAGCTTTCCCGTGTTCCGAATCCTCGCTGCCAGAGCCAGCATCGAGTTTCGGTGTTGGGGAAAAGGATGCAGGTCTGGCACAGACAGTGCAGCAAGGGGAAGGGAATTTGAAAGCTGAGACTGGGACAGCAGTAAAGCTAGAAGGAGAGACAAAGTAAAATACTCTTTCCCCTTCTTTTTCCCCTTCTAATGCGCTCCACTGTAGTGCAGGAGTAGATCACGTCGGAAATGTGTTGTGGATGTTCATGTGTAGTCAGTGTCCAGATCTCTTAGTCAGGAAGGCTCCCTGGTAAGATCAGAAGGTACAGAAGTATAACTTGCCCCTTTGGATATGTCATAAAGCAGGCAGCCAGGCAGTAGTGATGGCATATTCTGCTTATGCTTATTGTATGAATCTTCTAGGGGTGATGCGGTAAAACATGACTGCTTCAGCCTGTGGTGTTTTTGAATTCAGCCTGTGCTTGGTGCCTGGAGTTGGAACCTGTCCCAACAAGTGAATACTTGACTTTGTGCAGGCCAACCCTGCAGCACAGTGGCAGAGGCAGGCCTGTGTCAGAATTTCCAAAATGTGTGCATGGGGTGCAGATAGTGGCATTTGAGATTAAAGCATTGCCTGTGCAGCAAAGGACAGCTTCCCACCAAGCCAGGAGTGGCTGCCACGCTTGCTGGCCTTTCCATACGAGACGAAGAGGAGGGAACGGGCATGGGACAGCCTCTGTGCCTCCCAACAGCCCAGCAAAAGGACAGGGAGCTTCTGCTGTTGATAGCAGCTACAGTTCTGTGGTGGTCATACAGAAGCAAACCAAGAAACTGTATGAACCCCAGACTGAATATTTTTAGTCTGCTTATCTTGCTTTTTCCCCCTGCCTGATATCTATTCCTGTACTTCATTTTTTTTCTCCAGAGGCCTGTGGGAGTAAATCTGTGTATGATGGACCTGAAGAGGAAGAGTATTCTACATTCATCATTGATGACCCTAAGGAGACATATAAAACACTAAGGCTGATTATTGAAGGTGTTGGAACTTTAGAGCAGGAGCATGCTCAGTATAAGAGGGATAAATTTAAGAAGACGAAGTATGGAAGCCAGTAAGTACAATGGGTTGTACAGACAGGGGAACAGTCCTGGAAAATGCTATTTCCCTTGCTTATACTCTGGCTTTCACCATATTTTGTGCAAAAAAGATTCTGCAAATACAAACAGAGTAGCACTGTGACTTAGGATTGATACCACAATATTTTAAAGGACTGTAAGGAATTTTTTAATGCTTATTTTTAATGTGGTTTCATTAATAAAATCTAAGTGTGGGTTTGTTATATTGTTTGTTTTAGATTTTGAACGCATGCTGGTGAGCTGAGCAGTTTATAGCAGAAGATACATGTGTTTACCAGCTTATCTTGGAATGTTGGTTTAAAAATGGAAAGAGTGGCTGACACAGCCACATGACTGTATTTTGTGTACATATAAATAAAGCATTCTGCGTGTGGCTGACAAAAAAGAGGATCAATTCAGTCAGTTCTTCTAGGTCAAGTAAAATGCAGTATTATCATTACAATTACAACTTTGAAAATCAAATTTAGGGAAGAAGTTCTTGTGTGTTCCACTTTCTGTTCTGACATGTTTATGTCCTGACAGAAAGCCCTATGTATAATCCTGTTTTTCTCTTTTCTTCTAGAGAACATCCCATTGGTGACAAGAGCTTCCAGACGTACATCAGGCAACAGTCAGAGATCTCAGCACATTCCATATGAAGTGCAGAGGAAATCACAGGACAGTGCTGAAGGGTTGATCAGTGATGCTAAATAGCAAAACAAAAGGGAAGCCACACATGTAGCAAAATGTATGGATAAGTGTCAAGCTTACAAACTTTGAGACTTGGTAAACATATTCTCTTTTCAAGAAACTGTTATAATAGTTGCTATGCACTTTATTCATCTGGTTATTGACAGATGATAAAACCCTGCCTTCTAGGCAGTTGTCATGTGTATTTTTAAATTTGCTTTGGTTTCTTGGAATCTAGTGATCAGTTCAATGATCAAGGTGTGTGGACTTCATCTTGACAACTCCCATGCAATTCCTTATATTTTTGGAAACCAAGCATGCTGCTAATATGCAGCATTTTCTAGAATGGTTGTTTGTTACTGTTTTTTGTTCCTGATTAATGTATATTATGCCACACCCCTTGCGTGCTCTCTTAGGAAAAGCTTAGTAACACTTTACTTTTAATGCCTGCATTTAGAAAAGAAGCAGAGAAAAATCCCTCTGGTGTAATCATCTGCGTTGTAGCTTGTGTTCTGAGCAGGCCAAGGAGCAGGCCTTTTGTTTTTACAGCAGCGTAATTTTTGCTAACTGTGCACAGTTTTTAATAGAAATTCAAATCTGAATGGTACTCTTGATATTTTTGAGATACGAAGTCATTTCTCCAGGCACATTCAGCAGACTTTGGATTTGAAGATGCAATCTCAGCAGTATAATAAAACTGACTCTCATAAATATGAGTAAGAGAGAAATGAACTCATGTCAAAGCTACTTGTCTCTCTTACACAGTCCAGTGAATGGTAATCTTTGAAAGTCTGCCAACTGAAAGGCAAGGTAAGCTGATTTTGATGACCTTTTATCACCACAGTGAGAAGGACAAATAGAATATGAATCTGGCAGCTGAGACATGCTGATTCCCAGGCACAAAAGCCATGAAGAAGGGTTTTCTCTGAAAGGATGTTTATGCACTGGTGTCCATGCTATCCTAGTACCACTTGCTTTTCTGGAAAATAGATTTCTACTTTTCCAAAAATGTTTTTAAATACTTTTTAAAAGAGACTTGTTAAACAGTATTTAGTATATTAACATGCATAATGATAACTTGTTAATTTTATGAGTGTAGTAAAAAATGGGATGAGCCGTGTATCTCACTAATACCAACAAAAGGAGAGGAATAAAGGTCTTCTAAATATTAAATGCATATTTATGTATGCTGTTTAGTTGTACACCATATTTTTTCTCTGTGTAAGGGTCTGATATACAAACATCTAGCTTTGATGGCTTGCAAGCCTGCATGATGGACTTTGGGCCTCTGTGGGATAGAAACTAGTACAGGTTTTAAGCTGAGTTGGATCAGAAAGCATTGATCAGTTTAATGTGAAGATGTCTGTGTCTTTGCTTCAGGTGTTAAAGAATAATTCTTAACTGTGTCCTCATTGCATCTGACATGAATTAAGGTGGCTAAAGTACTTTGAATGCCTCTGTTTGTTAGTGATGTTCTTAGGAATTAAGTTTTGGTTTTGTTCAAATAGATAGTAGACCACCTTTTAGTAGATGATAAATGATCTTTTTATTCATCTTCATCCAGCAGACTGGGAAAAGGGAAGTAATGAAGCATTGCAAAGATGCATTTTGGACTCCAAGCTTTTAGCTGCCATGAACTGCAATTTTTAACATGTATTTGTAACTTAATATTGTTTATAAAATACTAATGACCTGTAATGTGTGTTCTACTTGCCAATTAAAAGAAATGGTTTATTTCTGAAAACTGTGTCCACGTTTGAAGTCTTTTTAAATCCACAGTGGCCACCTGCATGCCTCTTGGCACAGCATCTGCTGTTCAGAGTGGGACCATGGGTGGAGGTCCTTGTGAGTGTAAACTACCAAGTCCCATCCTTGCTCCTCCTCCCATACCCACCCACCCCTTTTCCTTTCAGCATTGCACCCGTGGGACTCTGCAGTGAACCAGACTGGGCACCTGAGCCAGCCATAAACTGCCTTAGCAAAGAAAGGTCGCTCAGCTAGGTCAGCAGCTTGGACTGGTTCCTTGTGTTACTGCACAGTAACTGTGCTGAGACAGTGTTGAAAGGACAGGAGGAACAAGCTGACCCCACAGCACCCTGCATGTCTATTGATTGGCTCATAGACCTATGGAACCACCACCCTTCTGATTAGGACCTGTTCCGTGACAAAACCTTGGACGTGCTGAGGTCTGGGCAAGTCACGCTCCTGGAGCTCCAGTCCTGTCTGGATAATCCTGTGCAGGGAGCTCTGGCTCTGAGGTGTTGTGTGACAAGCTGCATGCACTGATTCTCTCGGGGAGTGTTTCCAGGGAGGCTGGGCAGCAGCCCTTCCAGGATGGCAAGGTGTTGGCCAGCATTCAGGGTGTGTTCATTCAGCTTATGTTGAAGGTAACTCCTGCTGCTGCAGTGGGTGTCTCTCACCACAACCCGGGCGTGTGTTTCCGAGAAGCTTCTGGGCACGAGCTGCTGCAGGCGCCTCGAGCTAAGTGACAGTAGTGGTTTAACAGATAAACCACATCCAGGAACTAAAACCAGAGTGATGGTGGAAGACACATCACCAGTGTCCTGGTGAAGGTGAACTTGACCACAGTTGTGTAAATGTGGGTTTTTGCTGAGGAACTGTAAACCTTGTTTTGAAAACGACATTTTACATAAAATGAAGTAGGAAACTGACATAAGATTTGTGAGAAATGAGCAGAGTTAAATGCAAAATTACTATAACACCATTTCCAGCTCTGTCTCTTTTTCACTCAGTCCTATCTGGTGTATATGATAAGTTTCTTCTCCTGCTAACACGTCTTAGTTTAAGTCAATAGGAAATCTTTGAAAGCTGTTTTTTGCAGCATAACTTTGCATGTTTGGTGAGGGGGTTGTGTTAAAACTGGGCTTCCAGTACTTGCTTAGCCTCTATCTCCTGTCTGTCTGTAGCATATGTTTCTGATGCTATCTTCAGAAACACTCAGAAATCCTGCCCACAAGAGAAATAGCTTGATTGGGAAACTTGGGACAGCATCCCTTGTGTCTGTAATGAAGAAAATAGCAAAAAAAAAAAAAGCATACGCATAAGTAAGTACATCAGGTCAGTTTTCTTTCCTTCTCTGCTCTGTCCCAGGGTGAAAAGCAACAGAATTATTTTTGACAGAAAAAATAATTAGAAGCTTGGCTGTTCTCTCCTGGGACTCCTACTGCCAAAGAAGTTCCCCGTGCCTTTTTTCTCCCTTGCTGAAGCAATGTGCTAGGGCAGGACTGTTTTGGTGACAGGACCCAGATACCTGAGGCAGCTGGCTGTGTGACACAGCTGTCTGAGGCACCTGAACTTGGATGTGTTTCCCATCCTCTTTCCACAATACTCTATGCAGTTTCAACTTTTTTAAAGGTCTGTGTGAGAAGTTCACCTAGATAGCAGGAGAATGTGTGAACCCTGCCAGCCCCCATTATTAGGTCCAGGAAGTGGATTCTGCAGGAGGAATATGGTGTAAGGACTGACAGTGGGTGGTGCTTGGAGATAAAGAATAGCATTTCCCACGAGCCGCCTTGTGTGTGTGCATTGCAGGGGCTGGGAGGGCTGACTGAAGACAGCATTTCCTTCTGGCTGTTGGGCTATTGTCATTAAACAGTAGATAAATTATTCCAAAGCTCAAGTGGGTACCGAGGAACAGAGGAAGTTTCAAGACGGAAGCATTGTATTCCTATATGGATAAGATTCTGGATTTGATCTGTGTAAGAAGAGATTGGAAAGAGTCATCATTAGTTCTGCATTCCTAAAATAAAACAGGATCCTAGGAGATTAATCTTGAGGATAGAAACCAGCCCTCCTAACTTGTGAATAAATCACACACACCTTTCCATTTCAATCTTTATTTTTCTTCTGCTACTCCATTTGAGCCACTCCGATTTACCTGAAAGTTTAAAATCATCAGGTTTAGTGGTTTTGTGCAAAGCTGTTACTTTTAACCACAAAGTTGCCTGGTGTTAGGTTTGCCTGCAAAAATAATGTGGAAGTCTTGATTAAACAAAAGGCTCAGCAGCAGCCTAGGCTAGATGTAAGGAGTGTTGAAATAGTAAAAATGGAAGTTGGCTTTTTACTAGTTTGAAAACGTTGCTATGCTGAATCTTAACCAAAAGCATGCCCTAGATGACATAGGTCTGGTCAGTGTTGAGAACAAATTCTCTCTGCAAGTGTGGGGTCTGTGTGGTGTCTGACTTACTTTACTAAATTAATTCATCATCTTTAACCTCTGTCACAGTTGCACTGTTCTGTCCTAAAGCTGTCAAAAGAAAGTGCATTTTTTATTATTTACTTGAGGCCATAACAAAAGTACTACCTAGATATCGACTCTTACAGGCAATTGAGTAAGTTTTTATAGAGATGACAGCAGTGCACAGGATTGCCATCATGTACCAAAGGTATGAATTTATAGATTTAATTGAATAAAAAAGATACTTCGGATAAATGTAGCCGTGTATTTCTCTGGGGGTGGAAACTAAAACTGTAGTATCATGTTTGTGTAGAGAAATCTGATGATGGGAATACAAGAAGTGAATTTTATGAATTGAAGGGGAAGAAAGAAATACTTGATGAAAACACAAACAGTGCACAACAAAAAAAAAAAAGGGGGAGGGCTACCTTGCAATGCCTTGTGTTTTGCTTTCTTTGGCAAGTTTTTCTGCATTTCAGCTCAGCTATAATTGCTACTTCTCATTCTCTGTAGAAGCTATCTTTTTGGCAGCCATGACAACCTATGACTAGAGAGGCTCACAGCTGAGAAACACAGCTTTAAAAATAGACAGACTCATCTGTGGTGTCTGGAGATGCAAATGCTTTGCCTCCCGCTGTGCCACAGCGTTGTGAGAACAACTCCGTGGTATGTCTCCTCTTGTGGTAAGGCCCCCTTGAAGAGATTCTGCTGGCTGCCCTGGCTGTGGTTCTGCATCCCATTAATAGCACTGATGAAATTGAATCAGTGAAATAATTGGGTGTTGTTAGGAGGAGATTTTGGAAAAACCTGGACAGTCTACCTAACCAGGTTTACAGCAGTCTCATAAACACTTGCATCAGCACAACTGATGAGGAGAAGCCGCCCAGAGAGCTTTTCCACCAGAAAGAATGTGTGATAGTTGCTCTGGCACCCTCCCCACCAGCTTGAGTTTGCCTAGTGAAGACTCTGAGAGGCTCAAAGGCAGGCTGGTTTTCCCACTAGGGATCTGGGCCTGAATCTCCTTTGTCTGAATACTGTCATTCTTTTCCATTTAGGAGAAGTCACCTTGGTATAATTTCTGTCCAAGACACAGGAAGAGGGAGCAGTAAGCAAAAAGCCCTCATAGGGAGTAGTTTGTAGAGTCCTCCGAAAGGACTTGGCATTGAGTCTCACTAAAGAGTAGCTGGTGCCCAAGCTATTTTGGTGTCAGAGATGGCTGATGCTTTTGCTTTATTTAGAGGTTGTGACTACAGGAGAGGGGCTGAAGAAACTGGCAGGCCTGGGCAGACAGTATCAGTTTCATTAGGAGAGAGAGGAGAAGGATATGAAAATCCTCATGAGGGGGCAGGACCCATCTTCCTGGGCTGGAAGAGGCCAAGTGCTCTGGTGTTTAAGGGCCTGCTCAGCTCTTATGGGAGGACCTGACACAGTCAATGTAAAGCAAGAGCCAGGAGGCCATGGGCAGCCTCAAGCAGAAAAATCAGAACTGGTTTTGCCCACTGGGCTCCCAAAGCTGAATGGTGCCCTCTTAATCAAGCTGTCCAGTAATTCATTTTCTCTGCATGTTTCTCCTGCCTAGACAATTCCTGCTGCAAGGGAGAGCTGTTGGTCTCTGTTGTGTTCCTTCAGAGCTGAAAACACTATGAGCCACCATGCAGCCACATGTGTGTGGACCACCTGCAGCTGCCTGGGGCCAGCAAGGAGGAGAGTGGGGCACTTCCCTGGCTCCCCGCACATGGGTGCTGCAGGACAGGGCTGCTGGGAATCTCTCCAGACTCTGCAGGCAAGGTTGGCACAACTTCTTTTGCCTTTCTTCCTTGGCCCTGCCCCTCCAAAATTATCCCAATTTTTTCTCCTTATCTGGTGCCTGGGCAGAATAGATGGAGACAGACCCTCCTTACCAGCACCTTCCTCTTGCCCCTTCTGGTGTGTCAGACCTTGTGTTCACCATTGCCCTTGTCCTGGTTATCATCACTAATCACCGAAAGACTCAGTGTGGAAGGGACCTCTAGGGCATCCCTCATCCCACCTGCCACTCAGATCAGATTTTGACTGCTCCCTTTGTCTTCAAGACAGCACCACTGTGTTCACTCAGTCAAGGAGGTCACTTGGGCGGTGATATATTGCTGCAGTGGAGGAAGAACAAAGCTGATGAGCTCTCTAGGAAGTTTTATTCTTCCCTTAAAGTAATCTCAGTGCTTCTTGGAGGTAATGGGGTGCAAAGAGAATTATTTCCATGCCACAGGAAACTATGCCAGCATCCTTGCCTGTAAAATTTCACTCATCTGAGTATTTGTGTGTGGCAGGGGCTGAGTGTTCAAAACCAGACACTAGGAGCTTTGAAATGGCAGAAACCAAACGTGGGTTTCATTTTGCAGGGGCTGGGGAATGATGTTCTGCTGAATATGTTCATACACAACTCTGACAGCACTGTTAGAGTGTTACTTAACCAGGCAATCTCGGATCTCTTGTTGACATCCAGGAGAAACAAGATTTGTATTTTAATAAATTCAGTAAGACGTCATAAGACAAAATAGGATCTGTCTCTCTAATTGCAGACATCCAGAATGTAGATGATAACATTTCAATTAGTTACTCATCCTCCAATAGTCAGGGGAACGAGAGAGGCCTCTCTAAAGTGTGATTCACAACACACTTTAGAATGTCTACTTTAGGATGAAATTAATCAAACCCTAAAAATTTTCAGTTCTGTTCTGTAGACTGCAAAGAACCTGGCCTGATCTCTTACAGTACAGACACCTGGAGCTGGTGACATGAAGCACACCCGGTGGCAGGAGGGAATCCCAGCTGCCATGATGTGCACTGTCACTCTTTACTCACGCCCATTGTGCAGCCGGTGATTTTCTTGCAAGCCCTGGATGTCCTCAGAGGGTTTTCCCTCCTGCCTTTGGTGTCACAGGGACGGCTGAGGCCACTAGATGGGGGTGCAGGATCTCCTGCAGGATCCGTCCCACAACCCCAGGGCCCCGCTCAGGGTGTGCTGTTCAGCAGTGATCCCGAACAGGAGAAGCTCGGGAGCACTCTCCTGGGACACCAGCACTGGCTCCGTGTGTTGCTGGCTCAGCTGGTGCCACACACTGACCCAGGGGGGATGTGAGCCCACCATGGGTTCCCGCTGACTTGCCAGAACATGCTCGAGGGCTTAACCTGGGTTGTTTTTCCTTTGCCTCCTGTGGTGGGACAGGACCACGCCTGGTCAGGTACCAAGCTGCTCTGACAGCCCTGATGCACCAGGAAGCTGCCAGGACACAGTGTGCCCTCCCAAACAAACTTGGACTGCCAGACTCTGAGCAGGTTGGTTCAAGCCTTGCAGGGCGAGTCCACACTGCTTTCAGTTGTGAACTGGATGCCAGGTAAAACAATATTCCTGCTTGGCAGAGGCCAGCCTGATGAGAAAGGTAAATCCCTCCTGTTTCAGCACTGTCAAACAGATCAAAACAAGGAGAGTGGCAATTCTCATGTCGTACCACTTAGTTCTAGAGCACCAAAGCAGCAATGAATTTCCTGGTTATTGCTTTCAGTTTACTTTGTACTTCTTGTATTACATGTGTTGATCTAATTTTTAAGAATGTCTGGTCCCCTGATTTGCTGTTCTCTCCTCTTTTCCAAAGTGCGAAGGGAAATGCACTTGACTGGGTCAGCTGCACATCCTTATTGTTAAACTCACACTGGAAAATGACTGTATAGTTAAGTCTCCAGTGCCACAAGTGATTCCTGTGGTGTGCATCACAGAGCTACAGCTGGCCCTGTGGTCGTTTCTGGGGTGGCTGGGAAGAAAACCCGAGGCCACAGGGCCTCATAGCGTTAATACAGTAACCACCACATCCACATTAGAGCTGGCCCAAAGGATTTATGTTCTGAAAAAACAAGAATTATAAACAATGTGAAGGATACTGGTATTCCTAAATTTGGAAGTGGGTACATAATCCTATTGGTTTTGCAAGCACTAGCAAAACAAGAATACTAGTATATTTGATCAATCTCGTGAGTCCTGAATCTTGTGAGACTTCTTCACAGCTCCTCAGCTATCTGACCAAGAACAACTCTCAAGCACATCCTTGAGACACCAGTAAGCATCCTTTGTGCCTTACTGTTTTGTTCACAGGGATCAAGTGGGGTTATCAGCAGTGTGGAGTCCTTAGTAGGGAGCTGCTGCAGACCACCTCTGCTTCTGTCCTGGTGTCCAGGCACCAGAGAAGCTGGGCTGCCTCCCAGGCTGGACAAGGCAGGAGAGAGAAGGTGCAGGGCTAAACAGGCACCCATGTCTTGGGAGCTGCTGAGAGCTGGTCTGGGGAGGGATCTGGACCTCAGCTGGACAGGGGAGAAATTTTCTCCACCAGCTTTCTTTCATGTCCCCTCCCTAGCATCACACACTCAGACCTCTTCCCTGGCTTGCCTTAATCAAAACCTGATCTCCCACAGCCCCTTCTGCTGTCACTGACCTCCCATGGCATGGAATGGCTGCTGGCAGCTCTCCTGGAAGGAGCAGATCCTGCTCCCCACAGGCTACCAGCCATCTCTGGCAGGACTGTGTGAGCCCAGGGAGTTGGCCAAAGAGACGTGCCCAGCTGGCACTGGGGAGGCTGTAACATGCAGCCACAGAGCACTTCTCTAGGGCCCATTCTGGAAGAGGAAGCATAAATCATGCTGGCTGTGTGGCTTTCCCCCAGTGCTCCGTGCACATCAGCTGATGTCTTTTTGTTTGCACTGCGTGTTTTTCCCTGGAAGGCACATGACATGTGACCTGCAGATATCCCTTCTTAAGAAATGTTTGCCTGAGATTTGAGCCAACACTTGGACCTGAGAGTAGAGCACTTCTCAGCCAGTTCCTCCTCTGCAGCACCACTAAATGTCAGCATTTTGTGCCTTTTCCTGGGCAGACATGGGGCAGGGCTGGCAGGACCTGAGTGTTCATGGCACAGGCTGCTTTCTCTCTTTGCCAGAGACTGGATATTTTGTGCACTGGTTAGCTGAGACGTCTGTCTCCAGATGCTGGAGTATCTCATTCTTGGCTGTGAGGGTTGACATGGACCAGCTGAGAAGCAGATGCTAATTGGAACACAAAAACAGAGCTTCAGCCTGGTTTTCCAGATGTCCAAGTCACTTTATACACAAGACTTGCACCCATTATATGGTGCTGTGGTTGGTGCTGGGTGAGGCTGTGATATTTAATGCTTATTTCTAAAGGGCTATGCTGAAGCCCTGCACCTTTTCCTTCAATTTGTGGCTTCATGTTTAGATGAGTATCTGCTCTCACCCCATTTGCTACTTAGATTCCTGCTGCTGGTCTGTCTCACACCATTTTCTGTTATCTAAATTTTACCTTGTTCTTTCACTGTGGTCATTGCTTTTGTAGTAAAAAGCAACAGTTTTGGTGGGAAGGGCTGGGGGCAAAGCAGAAAATTAAGTTCATCTTGCACTAGTGAAGTGGGTTTGTGTTCAGGCTACTCTTCTCAAATTGACTCTGTGGCAAATGCAAAAGCCTATGAGAGAAGAAATCAGTGTTAGATACATTATTCCTTTCCCCTGCTATCTGTTTTATTTCTCTTATAACAGACACAGGTGAGATGATGCTGGAAGATTTACACTCAGCAAAAAGTGAAGAGGCCATTTCCCCCTGATAAGAGCTGTGGGTTACTATGTGTGTGTTCAGAGGCTGGGGAGAGCACTGCTGCACTAAAACTTAGCAGAAACATTTTCCAGCACTGAGAAGCTGTCTGCGTTTTGCAGCTGAAAACGAAGAAAAGAGTGGGAGCAAATTCAGTGATGAGAAACAATCTGGAGGTTAAATCTCTGCCTTTGCTGCCCTCCAGGGCATGCTGCCTTCGTGGGTGAGTGAGAGAGGTGTTGCATGCTCTAAGTAAATTTTTGCTTTAAACATTCAGCATAATGGTTTAGGTAAACCACCTCTTCCTGGTGCAGTGAGAGCCACACAGCCAAAAACTCATCCAGGTTTACTTTAATCTGCTTTATGATAGCTAGGCTGTCTCGCAGGTCTAGCAATCACTAACAGAGGACTTCTTCCATCTCACTCAGTAGAGATCTGAAAATTGCTCTGGGAGATGTTTTTGGTACAGTGAGTGTATTATATCAGCACAAGTCACTAACACTCTCTCTTGTCGAATGGGTTTTAAAAGCTTTACCCTCAGGGTTTTGAATTATCAGCAAACAAAACAAGACTTGGATACAGTTGTGAGGCCTTGGTGGATTATGCTCCACCCTGAGTAATAGCTCCAGCATCCCACTGTCTCCTCTTCCCTAAGCCATTCTCTGGACTGAAGGCTTTTGGAGGCACAAAGGGATTGTACGAGTATCCTCTTCACTGCGTACAACAGATTCCACCTCAGAGAACCCCTGAGGGCTGCTGCTGGTGTTTCCCTGTTTGAGCCCTGAGCCAACCCCACGCACTCGCTTCTGAGCATGAGGTGTTTCTGCTGTGGTGGTGGAGAAGCAGAAAAGATCTGTCACTGCCTGTACAGCTCCTGACCCCAAGGAGCAGCTTCTGGAGCAAGTCCAGGGGACATGACTGCAAGGGCCCCTGATAAACTCTGGAGTCAGGCGAGGTAAGTCATGGGAGCTGCTCATCGTTCAGTTCCCTTGAAACAGAGGAGCTGAGCTTCCTGCTCAGATTTCTGTGATAAGAGGAAGGCCTTTGCAGTCTTAGATCCTTTCAAATCCTACCAAAACTAAAAGCTGGCATATTAATCTAAAAAAAAAAAAAAAAAGTACCTCAAAGCCCTGCTAAATATGGGACAGAAGTTCCCAAACTTCTCCGTTGCCTACTCCATTTTTTGCCGAGAGCCATGGGCCCTACAAACCCTCTGGACAACGTGAGCTTGCATCTGTAAATCTCTGAGGCAGAAGGTGCAAAAATAGCCGGACTCCATCGCTGCCAGTGTTAACCTAAATTCAGCAGAGGCAGATGCAGGAGGATTGCATGGTGGGGGGTGTTGAGGTGCCCCTGTCACATTCAGTAATGCTGGCTCGCTGCCACCACAGCTGTCATCAGCACTACTGGAGCTGTGGCAGTGTCTTACCTAGAGGAGTGCTTTTCACTGAGATATTCAGAGGATTAGCAGAAACTGAAGTGTGAGCTTTCTGTCTGTCAGCTGGCCCTGCAGTGAGGGGAGTCTGAAGACACCATGTCTGTTGACTATTAGAATTATAAAATAAATGAGAAATGTGTCTTTCTCCAAAACCTCCCAGCAAACTTGCCTGCGGTCAGGCTGCCAGAGGGCTGAAGAGCCTGAGCAGTGCTGACCCCTGAGGGTGGCCACTTAGTCCTCAATGGTGCAGGGCTGTCTGCAGCACAGCTGCTCCAGCTCAGACTGAGGCATCCAAAATATATTCCAAGGTCACTATAGCTTTCCTTCCTGTAGGACTTGCCCCCACGTCAGCAGCCCTGTGGTGCTTGTTGGAACTACAGATAATTTTCCATCTTATAAAGCACAAGGTTTGCTGCAGCACAATGGGTAGGCTGGGTAAAATCCCCCACTTACTTCATGTTTCCCTTGTAACATTTTCCCCTCTCTGCCCTGCCTCCTTCAATGGGGCTGACATGTTTTCTTCCAAGTTACCGATGTACATCTGCCAGCAACTTTCCATGCTCATGGAAAGTCCTGCTGTATTCCTCAAAAGCACAATACTTTTTCTTGCTGCAACCAAATCAATCACTGCAAAAAAAAAAAAAAGGTTGTGTATCAGATATGTTGTCAGCAAATATTGGGCAATTCTTGTATTGCCCCTGGCAGTGTTGCACAGGGAAGTAAATATCATTGCATGTCAGCACAGTCTGTGTCCCTAGAAGCCCTGGAAAGCATAATTCCCTTATCCTGACATAAATGTCTTTTGGGGCTGAAGAATTTAATCTGATGTTCATGCAGCCTCCTTGAAAGACTGAGTAGTGTTTCTTTAATTGCCTTTGAGTGGGTCCCATTAACCGTGCAGCTGCAGATGGAAATAGCCTTTCATAAGACAATCTTTATTTTTCTATTCTTTTCCCTGAGATAATTTTCAGTGGAGGAAATATGTTGTTCACAGCAGCGGGCTTGCAGGGGGCCAGCAAGACATCTCTGCAAGCTGGATTTCTTCACTCTGATCTGACCGGCGGATTTTCTTGGCCAAAGTACACAAAAACAATGCAGAGAGCACCTTGGAGAAAAGTGGATGTCCTGTAGGCCATGATCTGATGTTTTCCAGACAATGTCTGGCAGCAAAGTGCACTCTTCTCCAATTCTTCAATGTCTTCAAGAGCTGGATAATATAATCAAACAGAGGCGTCCAAGAGTAGATTTGACAGTTCTTGTCTGTTTCTATCTATCTTTTCATGTTCTTAACACAAAAGCCACCACTAGGAGCTCAAATTCAATTCCCCACTCAAACCTGTAAATATTGTTTTGAACTCCTTCCAGTTTGCAGTCTGAGCCTGTCCCACTCTCTGATCATCCTTGGGGAGCTGTGTGGTGGGGCTGGCTGAGGGTAGCCCATGTCTGTTCAGAGCCTGGCAGAGTCTGCATTCACCAGGGGCCCAGACACATCTTGGTAAAGGGCATGATATGAGCGTAGTCAATAAAATGCTGATTTTCATGCAAGAAATTGGAAAGATTGTAGCGGGGGTGGAAATGGCCAAGAGAGGCTGGCATGGCCTTACTCATCACTAAAACAGCACAGTGATAAACCTCATCTCTTGAGATGGTTGATGTAAAAGGACAGGCAGATTGTGCCTGCAGAAACACTTGTAAAATTGAGGCAGGTTCGTTTTGGGTTTAGCTGTGAATAGCTCAATGGTGCTACCTCATGGCCAGAGAGAAAACTACTTCACCCCCCTATTTCTTTTTAAATTTTTTATTTATCCTGTAAGGAACAGACGTGCCACTAGTGTCTCTTACTGCTGGACAAATATTCCAAGGACATCCAAGTATCCAGCTGCATACATGGGCTTTTTTTTTTTTTTTTGGTGGAGGCAGAGTGCAGACTTAAAAGTTGCAAGGTTCACAGAGTACTCCTCTTGAATATAAAGCTTCTGTTTGTTCTTCTCCTGTTACCCAGCACAGTGTTGTACCCATCTCAGACAGGGAGCTCTTTGGCACAGAGGTGGCTTCTGCACTCTGTTGCCCAGCTCCCAGCAGAGGAGGCCACAGTGGTGCAGCAGCATTGCAGCTGGCCCCTACAAATACCATGCCCTGTCTTGGGAATGATAAAGTTAAGAACAAGCCAAAAAGAAAATGCTCAAGGCCTCTCAAAAAGTTGCCAGTGGAGGCCTGACTGTTTTGGGGGGTTTTGTTCTTTCCCCCATTGGATGCCAACTGTCTTCTTTTCAATACTAGCTGGAAAATGATCAAGCACCAAAGCATACTAGAAGGGATTCATGATTCAGAAAATTGATCTGGCATGGGAACCCCTCATTCCCTTTCACCACCTTGTTTCCAGCCCTGACACAGAGTATTTCCATGCTGCTAAATTAAAGGAGAGCTGGGGACCCATCAGGAGGCCACTGGTTGTTACCTGCCGTGTGCTAGGCAGATTTAAGCCACACTGATTGCTTTCACTCTGTATCACACCCACCCTGGGTCTCTTCTGAACCACAGGTGATACTTCTCTTGGGCCCAAAGACATGTTTGTGTTTTGCTGTCTCATTTTGGTGCAAAGGGTCAGAAATACCGTGAGGCCTCACAATGCAGCCCCCAGAAGTTGCTTTATAGCTGGACACCAAAGTGGAAGGGAGTGTGTCCCCACAGTCAGTGCTTTTATGAGCTAACTGCAGTTACTGCAAGGAGATTCAAAACCTCCATGAGATGGAGAGCAAAGCCTGCAGAGCTAAGCTTGATGTGGTTCCCCATTGACTGAGGCCAGCCACAGCTCCTCTGGGAATGGCACCACCTCTCCTTCACCAAATCAGCCACTGGCCCAAGAAAGCTTCTCTGTGGGGTAGCAGACAGAGTAATAGTTGTCCAGTTTGTGCACTGGAAATTAGCTCTGTTTGCCAAAAGCTCTTTCACTGGTTCTGAAAAAAGTTAGAGGTATATTGCAAAATGGGCCCCATATACACCATATTGGGCCTGATAAGGTGCGAGATTTTGGGGTCCCAGTGACAGAGACCCCATTAGGTATTTGTAAGAGAAAAACAGTCACCCTCTGGGGGAAAGTTGGGTTGGGACCACTGTAACTGGTGTCTTCCTGCTGCTTTGCTGTGGAGATGTGGTACACACAGCTTGTTAGCTGAACTGACCTGGAGTGCAATCCTAC
>VZRS01001707.1:385155-420340 GCA_013398055.1 Ifrita kowaldi | reverse complement strand
TTTTTTTTTTTTTTTTGGTGGAGGCAGAGTGCAGACTTAAAAGTTGCAAGGTTCACAGAGTACTCCTCTTGAATATAAAGCTTCTGTTTGTTCTTCTCCTGTTACCCAGCACAGTGTTGTACCCATCTCAGACAGGGAGCTCTTTGGCACAGAGGTGGCTTCTGCACTCTGTTGCCCAGCTCCCAGCAGAGGAGGCCACAGTGGTGCAGCAGCATTGCAGCTGGCCCCTACAAATACCATGCCCTGTCTTGGGAACGATAAAGTTAAGAACAAGCCAAAAAGAAAATGCTCAAGGCCTCTCAAAAAGTTGCCAGTGGAGGCCTGACTGTTTTGGGGGTTTTGTTCTTTCCCCCATTGGATGCCAAATGTCTTCTTTTCAATACTAGCTGGAAAATGATCAAGCACCAAAGCATACTAGAAGGGACTCATGATTCAGAAAATTGATCTGGCATGGGAACCCCTCATTCCCTTTCACCACCTTGTTTCCAGCCCTGACACAGAGTATTTCTATGCTGCTAAATTAAAGGAGAGCTGGGGACCCATCAGGAGGCCACTGGCTGTTACCTGCCCTGTGCTAGGCAGATTTAAGCCACACTGATTGCTTTCACTCTGTATCACACCCACCCTGGGTCTCTTCTGAACCACAGGTGATACTTCTCTTGGGCCCAAAGACATGTTTGTGTTTTGCTGTCTCATTTTGGTGCAAAGGGTCAGAAATACCGTGAGGCCTCACAATGCAGCCCCCAGAAGTTCCTTTATAGCTGGACACCAAAGGTGAGAGGGAGTGTGTCCCCACAGTCAGTACTTTTATGAGCTAACTGCAGTTACTGCAAGGAGATTCAAAGCCTCCATGAGATGGAGAGCAAAGCCTGCAGAGCTAAGCTTGATGTGGTTCCCCATTGACTGAGACCAGCCACAGCTCCTCTGGGAACGGCACCACCTCTCCTTCACCAAATCAGCCACTGGCCCAAGAAAGCTTCTCTGTGGGGTAGCAGACAGAGTAATAGTTGTCCAGTTTGTGCACTGGAAATTAGCTCTGTTTGCCAAAAGCTCTTTCACTGGTTCTGAAAAAAGTTAGAGGTATATTGCAAAATGGGCCCCATATACACCATATTGGGCCTGATAAGGTGCGAGATTTTGGGGTCCCAGTGACAGAGACCCCATTAGGTATTTGTAAGAGAAAAACAGTCACCCTCTGGGGGAAAGTTGGGTTGGGACCACTGTAACTGGTGTCTTCCTGCTGCTTTGCTGTGGAGATGTGGTACACACAGCTTGTTAGCTGAACTGACCTGGAGTGCAATCCTACTGAGGGACAGAGCCAAGTTTCCATAACAAAGTGTTTGAAGCTCTTTATTTTGCATGAGGTTTTGTTTACTAGCATAAACTGGATGGAGGAGCCACAGCTTTGTGACAGCAGTGCCACCGTTCTTGGAGCTGACCTGGACAACTGTCCTCCTCAGATGGACTCTGATTTTAATATTGGCCAATCTTCAGACTTACTTCACATCTTTCACTGGCACTAAGAGCACTCCGTTCTTCTGATCTTCTCTCCCAACAGAAGCATGGGGCAGGAGATGGTATGAATGGGAATAGGTCTGCAGACAAGGCTCCAACCTGGTGGAAATTGGTCGCTTTTGGCAATTGGTGAGTGTTTCTGTTTGACCAGAGCTTCACAGTGTATCCTGAAAGCAGCAGTCAGCCCTGGAGATGTTTTCCCCAAGCTGGGATCTGCTGGAGGAGCATCACTGGAACGGAGGATCTGTGAGGGCTAAGGAAGGATCACCTACCTCTCAGCTGAACATGAATGAAGGCTTAGTCAGCTGCGAAAGGCTCCTCCCCTCTGGTTTGGGACCTTGAAGAAGCATTCAGTGAGTTACAGGAAGATTTACACAATGTCCCAGCACGGCCTGCTTCCTGGCTGTGGGGACACAGAGTTTCCAAGAATCCCCTGAGCTCATATGAGAGGCACTGAGCTGCTGCCTGGCAGGAGAGGTGCTGGCTCTGCACATTCACTCAGCCACTGGCATGGAGGAACTCAGCCAAAGTACTTTTTTGGCATGTTTTTCTTTCAGAAAACATTGAGAAATAGAAATTTAAACTGGCAAGTTTGTCACTAGAAAACCCCATGGAAGAGGCTTGGTATTGCTCCTGTGGGAGCTCTTGACTGACATGTGGTGTAGAAAGTTTCAGTGTTTGGATGGGTTTAATGTTAGCTTGACTTCTTTTCTGTGGTGCTGATGCAGAGACACATGGTAATTGTACTGCTTTTGCATAAGTGCAAAATTCTGGCAGCCTCAGCTTAAGAAAATAAAATATTAAAGTTTAGATTGCAAAATATGATCCAGTCATTCTTGGTATTAAAAGCAATACTCAAGATACTACAGTCAAGAACAGGCCTTCCCTATTTTCTCCAATTTATCTGCTTTTATGTGCTCATAGCTGCTGAAACAATAGGAAGAACAAGGAATACTAAAGCTGATTAACCGTAGAAGAGATTATAGGGCTGTTAGGCAGTTTCTCCAGTATCACTGCACTTTGTCATAAATCTGGGTCTCCAGGACCCCTGACTGAAGAACGCACACAGAGAGCATTTAGCACGGCTCTGTGTGAAAGCCAGTTGTTTGGATATGCAAATAGCACTCTCCATCCCACTGTTTGCCAGTGGCATACCTATTCCAACTGACAATCAAAACAAGCAAGATGTAGTAACCCATGTAAAAAAAAAAAAAAAAAAAATGAAAAACACAAAAAAAAAAAAAAAAAAAAAAAAAGGAAGAAGAAGAAGAAAAGAGAAAAGCCCCCAGGACAAACCACACAGGGTAAGCAGCCAGAAATCCAAACTGTGTGTTGTCTGACTCCTAAACAATTGTCTGTGTCAGAATGGGTTCCCTGCATTTATTTACTCCCACGAACTATAGCCTGTCTTTTCTTAGTGTTGTTCAGGAACCATTGATAGGCACTCATCCTCTGAGGACCATCACCCTCCAGAAGGAACCCAAAGAACCCACAGCACATTGTGGGTTTAAATATGTACCAACAACCTCCAGGAAAAAAAAAAAAGAAAAGAGCTTTTAAATATTTCTCCTGATTTCTTTTGGAAATCAGAAAAGGCTGGGGTCCTAGGTTAGAGGCATGACTAATGGAGCCAGGCTGCATGAGTGAGCCCCCAGGGATTACAGAGACTTCTCTCATTGTATTCCCTGTCTCTGCCGTGATGAGTTTGTGTGTGATGCTGCCCTAGGACAGCCCTCAATGGATCCCACTTGCTCAAGGCCGTGGTGCTGTGGGCATGTTTTCTCACAGTCCCAAAATGTGCTGCTACATTGTGCTAGACCAGCAGGATCGTGCTGTTTTGGATAAGAATCAGTAGGTGACAGTCCTACTTTTCTCCTTTGAGCCTTTACATCAGCAAAACTTCCTTTCCAAGCAGCTGATGCTAGGACACTCTCTGGGGAGCTGCCCCCTGCAATCTTGCATGAGGAAAACCCTTCTGAGAAGCTCCAGCTGGCTCTGCAGGAGCACCACATCAGCTGTGGTTCAGGCATGTTCCTATTAGCATCAGATGTGACGTGTTGCAGTGTGACTTTCTTCCCCTGAACACTGCACTTCATGTGCCTGATGGTGTTGGAGATGTTTCCCCAGCTCATGGCTCATGTCCCCTTTCATTGTAGATATTAAAAATCAGAGCAAATTTCACAGCCCAACTCTCTGAAATGCTGCCCTCCCATCAGCAGACACTGACATTAACTCCAAGCAGGGATAATACCTCAATGGAAAATGCAGATTCAAACCAGTTCCAAGAGCCTAATACGATCCACCCAGAGGAGCTTCCCTCTGGATTACAGATTTAGTGGTGACAGGAGCAAGGACTCCACATTATCCACATCCCATTGGCTGGCTAAGCTGGTTTCCTTCAGGGTCACTGCAGGAAGCTGCAGCCCTGCCAGAGGGTCAGTGCTGAGCTTTTGTCTGTGCAAGGTCCTGAGGGATGGTCAGATGGAGCGCTGGGTGCACCTGCATTTCTTCACATGCACATCAACTATGAAAGGAACACTCAAAATAAGGAGGTCATGTTTGACTACAGCATGTAAATGCATTTGTATCTTCAGCAGTTGTCTTGAGAGAGGTCATTAATTCTCAGCAGATTTTATTAGGAGGAAGATCTCTTCTATGAAAAATTATGGTCTTCAGGTCATGTTACCAGATGCAATACTGAGCCAAATTCCCTCCATACCTGTGGGCTGGCAGCTGCTGTGGACTGTGCTCCCCTGCATTTGCATGGGTTTGGGGTCATTTGGCAGACTACAAGTTTGAACCCTTTTAAAAAAAATATGCAACGTAGCTCATTTCCTCTGTGCTACAATAAGAAAGTGTCACTTAAGAAGTGTCCTTTCAAATCCATATTTTTGATGTTACCATCAGTTTTGTTTTCCTTTCTGGCTTCATTTATACTTGCTACAGCATCTCTTTTTTTTTTATTGTGTCCAACAGGATCAGGCAGCACTCCAGGTTAGGATGGGATGCTATTAGAAAGCAGCCATGTTAGCTGTGCAGCATTTCCTTAGTGCCAGACATTCATAACCATCCTGCCTTAAAACAGTTAATTATCAGATAAAACCCAAGGGATCAGCCTGCAAGAGTCACCTGTGGAAAGTGCTTTGTGAACTTGTGTGTCATGTATGTGGCACCATCACTTGATCCCTCTCAATGACCAGGTGAATTGAATGTAAAAAACAGAAAAAAAGAAGTTTTAGTCAAGATAAGTGTTCTCCTTCTCCTGACATGAAAGCTGGACCTGGTGCATCTTCTGGCCTAGGCTGGAGAAAGCCCAAGATAAGAGAAGCATCTCTATCCCGCTGGTCCCATGCCCCACACCACCATCTCTCTCCTTTTATCACCTCAGGCTTGGTTTGTGTTTAGCCTTAGTTCAGCAAAAAAAAGATCTTTTGTCAGGAAAGGCTTTTCTCTCTGTCATGCTGGTGATGAATCATCTCATCTGATTTGCCTTCTTCTTGAGCAGAGAGCGAAGGCTGTGTGCAGGGTGCCACAGGAAGATGCTGCTTATAGTTGTAGGAAAACAAAGTTCATAGAGTGCTGTAAGCTGCATGTGTCAGCTGATTATTTTTGCAGAACACAATGTTATTTCCTCTTAAGGACCGAATCTGCTTTCCTTAGTCTTTCCTTGTGTTATTTGTGCTTTGTTGCATTGTATCCTCGCTGCTCTTCAGCCTGTTCTCTTAGGCTCATTGTGCTCCTCTTGACAAAGAAAGCAGGTTTGTGACAAGTATTTATTTGCAACACCCTGATAAATGTGGTTTTCTAATATCTGCACTGGTCTTGGGAGGAGAGGAAAAACTAATACCTGTGGGGTGAAATCATGGTTTGGTGGAAGGCAGTGGCAGCATTCCCACCGGCTTCGCTGTGGCCAGAATTTCACAACAAGAGGCCTTGTGAATCCAAATACCTTCGCTGCCTTCTCTAACTGCTTGCCTTGATGCTGAACCAGGAGCCCACAGAAACGCCTCTCAGCTGCTGCCTCCCTACTGTTTTATCACAAAAGAGATTACTTAGGAACAGGGGACTGCCCATGCCCAGGTGCTGCTCAGCCATCACCGCAGCTGCAGGGTAGGACTGACACCCATGGCCTCACTTCACACACCCATGCTCCTTGCCTGGCAGGTCCTCTGCGTGCATCCACCTGCAAAATCACCTTTAGCTGTGTGGGGCACTTTGGCACTTACTGCTAGAGAATGGCTTTAGTGGCCACCTGAAACTCATGAGTGAGCTCAGTACCTAAATCATGCCCACTTTGTCCTATCCTTTCTTCCTGTGCTTTCTTCAGCAGATGTTTTCTTGAAGTAGCCTCAGAGCACTGAGACATGGTGATGTAAGCAAGGGCTTATGTGGAAAACGTGAGATTAAATACTGTAAGCCTTTGGCCAAAGCGAGCTACAGTGTCCTCTGGGACTGATCCTGCCCTTGTTGCAATCAAAGGGAACTTTGTCTGATTTTGCTGGCTGTTGTGAATTACTGTCTAAAGTCAGGATTTCAGCTTTCATCCTCATTCTCTGAGGATGGCAAGATGGATCACAAACCACTACTCAAGTCTTACTGTTAAGGACTCTACCACACTGGACCTTGTCTACTCAATGAACATGGAAAACAGAGATATGTGTATGACCATCTCACCCCACTGGCTGATATCAAAGTGAGAATAACATGGGAAAGAAGCTGCTTCAGGTAGCATGGGAAGGTACCCAACTGGTTTGTGACCTGAGTTTGGTGTTTTTCTCATCTTTGCTATTTTCCAGAAACAAAGCATAATGACTTGCTTCATAATGATGTTCAAGGACTTCCAATTTCAATACAGAAAATTGTCATAGAAAATGAGATGCAGACGTTTACTCCTCTCTGGTGCTCTTGCTGAAAATGATCTCATCTATGCTCCTTTGACCTTGGACACTGATGGGCTTGATCCAAAAACCTCAGTGGGATGATTCAGTAGGATTTTGCTTTGACAAAGGCTCCTAGCAAGCATGTAGCTTCCTTGGAAAAGCCCTGTAGTAATCAATAATTTTGAGTGAGGTTATCCCACAGGGCACCCTAGGCTAGTGGCCCATGCTGGGCAGGACCAAAAAGCAGAGCTGTTCCTGAGACTGGACCTCCCATATAGTACTTTTGCTTGTGGATATTTAATTTATTTGCTCATGTTTTGGCATTGCTGCAAAAAATGTCCTGGCCTTTGAAATATCAAGGTGTGTAGTGCACAAATGATAAATCAATAATCTAAGTTGAGGCTTGTCTGCAATTGCCTCCTGGCAATCTTTTAAATTAATTTCATTTAACATTTCTGTCATTGCTCTTTACAGAGCCCAGAAAAATGCATGTGAGCAGAGGAAGGTGCCTCCTTCAACAGCTTCACACTTGATGTTACGTCTGTGTGCTGGGAAAGCTTGTCATGAAAAGGCAAGTGCCAGCAGCAGATACCTGCTTTCCTTGCATATGACATCACTTGGAAGCATTTTGTGGCTTCAAACCTAAGGCCTAGAAGGCTGTCAGGAGAAAGATAACTCTCTGAGTGGGTTATTTATGAGACTCACGCTCTGGGAGAAGGGTACAGAGGAACATGGCTTGAAAGGACAAAGGCATCAGGCTGTGCTTTCCTCGACTGACCCCCAGCCCTTCTCTCTCTGGTCCACAAAACCTCATGAAGCCCCGGCACCGCGGAAGGTCCAGTGGTGGTCCTTTCAGTGTGGTGTGGGCAGCAGGAGGTACGTGTGTGTGTTGTGTGCATGTGTCCTCCCAACCCCAGCAGGACCTCCAGTTAGCACTGGTGCTGTCTCTGTGTGCCCAGCCCTGCATCCCGTGCTGCTGTGGCACCAGCCTCACCTACCACATCGCCTCCTGGGCTCCTGACAGCTGCTTTCAGTATCCATCCCAGCAGCAGGCACACCCTGGAGGCTTGCCACCAACCCAGCACCTCCCACCCTTCTCTAGCTGGCAGCAGTGGCAGCACTCGTGGGAAACATTGCTGCTCACCCACATAGCCAAGTGCACTTTAGGAATACAGTAATTTGAGTTTGTTATTTGTAAATAACTGCTGCTCACTGCTTGGGACCTCAGGAGTTGCTGCCCCAAATCTCAAGAAGCACCAGACACTAAGGGGGAGTGGGTAACATAGCAGTGAGGTGGGTTCCAACCCTGAATTGACATGAGTAAAACCAGGAACTTGCTGGATACCTCTTTCCTGGTGGATCAGTGCTCACAGCAATTAAGCACAGCACAGGTGAAGAAGGAGCAGGCATCCAGACCAAGCAAAAGAGGGTGTTTCCTGACAGAAACAGAGCTCAGGCTCAGCAGATATATTCTGATTTTCCGTTTCTGTGGTTACTGACAAAGTTTCTTTGCATGATCACAGCAGCACAAGCATGCAAGTCTTTCCTGGAAGGGTTTCATGTGAAAAGTTTTTGGCTCCTGAAAGAGAGAAGGCTGCTTGGGTTCAAGATCCCCTGGGATAGAAAAGTTTTTATATATGGGACTTCAAATCAAAATTGCTGCTTTCCACTCCACTTTGCAGTTCAGTCTGGCAGGGACCTACCAGATCTTGGGCTTTTCTAGCTGTGGAAGGAAAACCTCGAGCCCAAAGAGCATTCAAGTACAAGATAGTTTCCGAAAGTCTCCTACAGGAGGATGAGCCAAAGTGGAAAACTGCAATGTAGTCTTCTATTGACCCTCACACAAGCTCAACACTGTTTGGGCCACAGCTTTTAATTTGTCCCACCTTACTTGTTACTCCTGAAAAATAAAACAAAGCATTCTAGGAGAGTTTTAAAATAGCTCAAGTGTGACTCAAGTCCTGCAAAACTGTAATATTAAACTTAGAGAAAGTGTTTTATCCTTAATTTGCCCTGCAACGTTCAAATCCACAAAACGAGGTGCTATTCACACCACTTTTGATGGTGACTCACCATCCCTTAACCTCCCTCTGCTGAGACCAGAAGCAGATCCAGGTTTCCATGGGTGGAGGCAGGGACCAGCATTTTGCATCTTCTGTGTCTGTGTCTGTGTTGAGGCCAAGGAGAAGTATGAACGGAGCAATCTGCAGCTGCATCTCCATTTGAGGGATGCTGAGGGCAGTGAGGAGGCAGGCAGCTCACTCAGAGGGGCAGGAGTGGCAGCGTGGCATGGATAAGGCAAATTCCCCAGCCTTGTGCTGCTCACTGACATTTTTTCAGCAATATTGGGCAGCCCTGCCCCAGCAAGGCTCTCCATGGACGTGCACGGCTGTTGAGACGTGATTACTTTGTCTCAGTAGCTTTACTTTTCATCTCTCCTTTTCTCAGTCCCCTAGAAGGAATTGTGCTAATGTTTTTATTCACTTCCCTTTTTTGAGTGCAATTCTTTCTTTCCTCTTCCTCCTGACCACAAACAAACCCTCTCTTTGCTGCAGCAGTGTTCAGCGTTGGCTCTTTGCTGCAGTTCAGCACAGTGCCACACAGACCCCGAGGGCCAGGTGCCAGCACCTATTCTGCAGATGTGGGGCCAGGTGTGTGGCTTGAGCACACCCTGGTGCAACTTCATGATGCCCTTCTGCTATAACCTCCCTCTCTCTGTATAGAATCTGTATTGTGACAGAAGCAGGCAATGCCCTGCCTAGCCCCCAGCCATCTGAACACACTTCTTTCACTCATCTCCTGCCACATGCCAGCTGTGGAGCTACAAGCATTGGTGCTGGCATTGAAGAAAGGGGGAAATCCCATATGGTCAGAGGTAAAGGAGCAGAGGGAGAGCTGCTTTTTGGTTCCATGTGGACCTAGCCCTGGCAGGTCAGCCCAGGTCAAGACAGAGCTATGGCTCTTGCAGTGCCCCAGATAACCACATGAGCTCCTTCCCCAGCACCCCATGCACATGGATGTTGTGGGTGGCACGGTGGACACAGATACAAGGAGTAAATCTGGCTGGACTCTGGACTGCATGGACAACCTCTCTGCACAGCAGCCCACCAAAACCCTCATCTGCCTTAGACCAAGCCATTGCAGTCAGGGTGTAGTTACTTTAAACTGGGACAGCTTCAGAGCAGTGAAGTCCATGGGGGGAAGGTTGGATGAAGTGCTTATTTCAGAAAGAGAAAGACATTTAATGAACTATGACTCTTTTCCCTCCCAAGTGAGTATTGCTGTTCAGAATAGCTGTGAGAAGGGATGCTATAAACATCTCCCAAGCAGCCTGGCACAAGTCAGGCACAGGAACATAGAGACAATCATTGTGATGCTCTGGTTAGCAAACGTGGCTAATCAGTCTCATATTTTTCCTCCAGGCATGGACAGCTCAGAGATTGCCATAAAGACTCTGTTTTACAGTCTCCCTGAAGGGTAATTAGCAGCAATAAAAATATTTTTGAAATTGCTAGCTGGTTAATAGTGTGTGCAACACAGGAGAGCTCTGAGTCCCAGCATCGGTTTATGATGAGGCATGAAATGCCTCCAAACCAGTAAGCAGTCCAAAACCAAAGCCTGTGTTTTGCCTCTCCATCGTACAGCAGCAGCAGTCTGGGACATGCAGGGGAGGTGTTGTTTCAGGCAGGAAGCAACATAAAACCCC
Source organism: Ifrita kowaldi (assembly GCA_013398055.1). Taxonomy (NCBI): domain Eukaryota; kingdom Metazoa; phylum Chordata; class Aves; order Passeriformes; family Cinclosomatidae; genus Ifrita; species Ifrita kowaldi. The sequence goes on along the minus strand of VZRS01001707.1, from coordinate 410,239 downwards.
AATATTTTTTTTAACCACTATCCAAGTAAAAGAAAAAGAAATCTCGCTTGTGGAAACTGAATTCAGAACTGTTCTCCTACGCAGGGATGGCTGGAGCCATCAGGAGGCATCATTTTGCATCTTCAGTTGCTTAAGAAGATTTGCAATGGGAAGAAGCTCAGTGTGATGGTGTTTTACGGATCAAGCTTGTGTCCTCTCCTGAACCCCTTAATTGCCTCTTTGTGTTCAAATTTCAAAGTGTTCCTGCTCACCTTACAGGTTCCTTCAATGAACCAGGAGGGGAAGGCTTGGAAGGGGTGTGAGGTGCAGGATGTGCCATGGATTTACAGCTTGCAAAGCTTCCAGGCAACCTGTGCTGGTCTGGGCTCACTGCCTTCAGCCCTTGTGGACAGCATGTCCTTCCTTCCAAACTGATCAAAAGAAAGGGCAAAAAACCCCTATACAGTATGAACATGAGCTATACAGTAACCAGGGACCTGGGGATGCCAAAATGAACGTGCAAGAGTCAAGAGACAGAGCCAGTGGTGAACCCACCTGAGCTCCAGGTGTGCCCTGCTCATTGACCCTTCCAGTGATTTTAGACCTTGCACCTGACAAGGAAGACAGCTTTGAAACTGCTTTCCACATTTTGCAGACTGCATGTTACCTCTGTCAGCCTGACATTGACTGTGGTATGCAAAGGTTGCAACTGATAGTGAAATAGAATGAATAATTTCCTTATTTTGAAAGAGTTACACCATGATCCTTTCATTTCAATATTGTTTAAACTACCAAAGGTTTAAAAATAGGTATATTAGCAGTTTCACACGAACAGTATGTTAGTATTGGTTAATTGGGAGGTTGTAGGTTGGTCAGTCATACATTCTCTGGAATCCGATTCCATGTGAGGAATCACTAGAACAACACAACAACAGTCTTCTATTAATCACTTGGAACATCACAAAATGTTAGGCTTAAAGACCTTGTGCTCTGAATGCTTCTTTACTGCAATGTTTTTCCCATCTGTTAAGATCATACATAAATGAGAAAAAAAAGTTTCAGAAGTAAGTTGCAAATTTTCTGAGATTGGAAATTATTCGTCAATAAGATCATCATCAAAATTATCCTCCTTTCACTAACAAGTATATAGTTGTAAAACTGACTTCTGGGATGGCTGAGAAGGATATTGTGACTCTTTTAGTAACATAATATGTATAAAAACACAGTCTTGAGGCCTTGCATTTGCCCTGTATGAATAAAATCTTCATTTAAATTCCTGACATTAGTGGCAGGAGCTAGTTTTAAAAAGGGTTGGCTTGTCTGGAGAGCAAAAGAGAGGATGGAGGGGAGAGCTCTGACCATACTCCTCTTTGAGTGTCCAAAGCTGCCTGGTGGCTTAGGGCTCCTCAGGGTGTGTGCAAGAGCACTTGGGGAATCAAACATCTGTTTGATGAGGGATCAAAACATAATAAATGGAGGTGGGTCGAGAAGTGTTGCCAGAAAGATCTGAGAACACCCTGCTATCAACTACAAATCATCACCAAAGCTCTACAATGGCTGGTATGCTCATATGGCGAGGAAGTAGTTTGTACTTGGCAGTGTCAGAGCTTGGAAGCCATCAGCTGGCAGCCTGTTTTTCCAAAGGCTTTTCTCATTGAGGGATGCAAGCCACTCTCATAAAGCTGCAGGCCAGCTCAAAGTGCTGGGAGCCAGATCCCATTCTGATTCCTTGTGATTGTAACATGAAAGAACAAAGGGCTGTATCCTGCCATTGATACATTTTCAGGCCTTTTAGTGGACACAGCTTAGAGACCCAGATATAGATCAATGGCAGGATACAGTCATAATGACCAAAACTGAGCTAAAAGAATGGTGTCTTCCTATTTCAACTTTATATGACATAGCACTTGCACATAATGGAGACCAGATTTTTCTTCTAAACAAGTTGTCAAAGCATCTGTTGCGTCCCATTGAAGGAATGCTTGAATAGCAAATTCCAAACCTAACACTTCAGTAAATCTAGCAAATTTGTTATACTATACCATGCTGAGAACTCTCTGCAGATCTTTTCAGTTCAAGTTTTGCAGGTAGAATATCTTGGCTGAGACCACAGCTGGAGTTGTTACCAATAAAATGAGCCACCTTAAAAGATGATGGGTGATGATGCTTCTCCACAGCACTTGGTACCGACTATGCCATGTCTCTCAAGTTTATGCAGGACAATATTTGTGTGATGAAACTTTGTTTTAGAGCTAAACCTGCCTATCAAGTTGCTGAATGTTCAATCTTTACAGTGCATGCATTACTACACGGATCAAAAAATATCCCCCCAAAACCAGCCACAGAGGTTTTGGCCAAACAATATTTTTAGAAGCTAACTTATTCTTCTACTGGTGGTTATTAGTCCAAATAACTCATGACAGCCTAATTTCCCTTTAAACTTTTTCTCCCTCACAGTCAGAGGTAGCATTTCAAAATATTTGGAAGGGTGCTATTTGTTTTTCTTCCCAAAATCTCCACAAAGATGTTGTGGATAACCACAAGAGTATCATCCACATTCCTTTATGGTAGTACACAGGGATATGATTTATTCAAAGCCAGAGTACTTTAAACACGTGCCAAGCCAAAGCGCACCGAGTCCCAGAACGCAGCCCTGGAGCATCCACCTAGACTGTTGACAAACCTGGCTCGAAAAAGCAATCTCTGCTCTGTCCAAGAGTAACAGGGTATATGACAGTGCTGCTAAAATCCTAGGAGGCTGATGTGAACCAACCAGGCCATCTGGGGCTATTTAGCTGTTCTTGCTGTGTGATAACATAACTTGGCGTGAAGGGCTGGAGCCTCCAGCAAAATCAGACATGACAAAATACTCTGAGCTGAGTCAGAAACAGTAATGATTCTTTTTGCTGCATATAAGCAGAAGTCACTGATTTTGCACGGCAGAGAGCAGTCTGACAGATAGGAGTGGCTGGTCAGTGGTGCCTTTTGACTACTAATCACCTTGAAAATGCTGAGAAGTGGAGGGCTCCTTAGGCTTTATTGAACTGTAAACATTTACAGTGTTGATTCTAGTTCTGGAAAATGAGGCCATATCTGCATCCAGAATGAGAGCAAGCTACTGAAGCAGCTGAGCTCAGGCTGGATTCCCAGGAGAAGCTGGCAACCGAGAAGTTGCCCGGAGATGAAATACGTAACATTGTAATTTTTCAGTCATTCCCCTTTATTGAGGCTAAATGTGAATGTCTTGGAGAGAAATATCGGGGTACACTATGTGGTGATAGAGAGATAGGCCCTGAAGGCCAGAGAGAGGGAGAGCCTCTTTCCTGGGCTGGGAGGTGACCCTGGGGCTGTATCCCGGTCACCGAGCATGGGCTGAGAGAGGACTGTGAGTTTGTGGACAGGGCTGGACCTGTGAGAGGTGATGATTGTAGTTTGTGACCTTATAGGGTATTGTTTACCTGTTACCATAATAGGCAAAATCTGTGCACTATCCCAGGTGATTGGGGGACACTGTGGTGAACACCTTTCCTGTTTATATGATGTTATATCCTGGGTGTGCTGGTATTTATGGAAATGCTGGCTGTGCAATAAACGACTTTGCATCTCCTTCTTGTGTGTGGAGTTCATGCCCATGCGTGATCACTGCAGAGAAATAACTATTCCTCCTGCTTGCTGGGATGAGACAAACTTGATCCTGATGTGACACAGAGGAATGGGGAGCGGGAGCCCAGCTTCCGTAGCTACAGATCAAGGGATGCGCATCTGGGCTGGGCTTTCCCCCACCAGTGGCATGGATTAAGAGAAATATCAGCAGCATCAGCAGGGATGGAACCATGGGACCAGATGCACAGCATAATGCAGTCTCCAGTGCATGAGGTGATAGTTCCTCTAAACTGGGTCTGCTGCCATGGGCTGTGCCTGAGGGAGTAAAGATGTCTGAGATTACACAACGAGGTAGCATAAGGTAAAGCTGAACGTGCTTTTTACTGGGTGGCAAAAAGATAAGTTTTGGGAACCTCAGGAGAAAGCACACTGGAGCTGAATTCTCGTACGTTCAGCTGTGCATAACTGGCAGCTGCCACCTGGGAGGAAAAGCAAACCTAAATTTCCCTTTAGGTACTGCTGCTCTAGCACTTTGTGAATGCTCCCTGTAAACACTGCCCCAAAACCGCTGTTGTTTAAGGATAATTTTTGCAGTAGGTTTAAAAGTATGTGAATTCAGGACAGCTTGTGACTACAGAGGAGAACTGCTGCTCAGAAAAGGTATAGAACCCCCCCAGGCTCTCTGTAGTTTGCTTCTCACAACTTGTGAGGCTTCCAACCTCCCCTTCACCTGGGGCTAAGGGCGATATTCTGATTTGGTAACATTTTTTACCCTTGATCTGTGGGACACAGATGACCCACAGAGCACAACAATGATCCCTCAAGCCATTTTGGTTTTGGTGGGTTTTTTGCAGCTGACATCCTCATGTAGCAAAGTCCCTGGCATGCATAGGCTGAATGGTGCAAAACTTCAAGCAGCGACCTCAGCTTTGTGACTTAGGACTGCTTAGCGGTGCTGGAAGGGAAAACAAGAGTGTGTGATTCTGTGACTGCCAAGACAGATGCGTTTCTGTAGCCACAGTTTGCTTTTGAATTTAAGAGTCACTGAGAAATTCAGCCAGCCTGGAAAGTAGTAAGAGGGAAAGAAGTCCCAGGAAATAGCCCAAGCTGGTTCTGGGAGCAGAAGAGTCAACAAAATCTGTTTTCACACGTTTTTTTCTTTTGTGACCTTTTGCATCCTACTGTTACAACTCCAGGTACTGTTCCAGCCTCTGCACTTGCTTTTCTTTCACTTTGTTTTATTTTTATGGCTATGCTGATTGCCTATCCTATGTACAGATGAATTAATAAATCACTATTAAAAAAACCAAAACACCAGAAAGCCTGAGATGAGGGAAGACAACTAGAACTCTAACCCAGACAAAGGAATATTACTGTGTCTTTCCCAGGACTCCCAGCCTCCTCCCAGTTCCTTCCCATGTTACCTGTAGCTGCTTGTGCAACCCTGCCAGCTGTGCTGCCTGACACCATGCACACCCTGGCAGCAGCAACATGGGCTGGTAAGGGTGGAGCTCTCTAATTTCCTTTTCACAAAAGCAGGATTTGGAGGATGGTTCTTCTCAGCTAAACTTACAAGGGCAATGTACCACAGCCAAGGATCACTGAAGAACTCACATCACATTTGTGCTGCTTAAGGCTCTCTAGGTCAGGCTCACACAGCGGAGAGCTGTGCAGAGCAGTCCAGAACACAGCTAAACATGAAGCTTTCAGGCAGTACAGGGCTCTAGCTGAGCCCTCTGCCTTTTCTTCTCAAGTAGAGTAGCTATGAAGATACCAAAGTGAGAAGCTAAAGCCAGAAGATCCTGTTGGGGGGGGGTGGCCTGGGGGAGGAGGAGGAAGAGGTATTGGTGCTTATAGAGTTTTTAAGAGAGCATGGGAGTCTTCCTATCTGAGAGCAGATAAACAAGATTTACCATTGAAGTCCGAAAGTTTCACCATGTGTTTTATTTGTGTACATGTCTTTTTCTTCAAATGGAATTTGGACTGTGTTTTGCACTGAGTGATTTCCAGAAAATCTTGTTCTTCATCCTCATGGAATTTTTAAGGAGATATTTGCCCAGGCTGTCCACATGAGTGTGTCTTGTAATGTTGATCCCTCAGAGAACAATCATGGATGAAATCGCAAAAAATGTTGTGCAACACTGTTTTTCTGAATTAGGAGCTTGGAAATAACAAATATACTGGAATTTGGTTTTAGTCCATTCCCTTCTTTATTTGACCTCCTATCAAAAAGAAATAATGTATTCTTCTTCTGGAATAGGAGCTGTGTCAGCCAGTATATTGGCACATCTGTAAAATGCACAGGATTACTTCAAAATAACATTTTCTTTTGGAAAGGAAATTGCATAGAATTTTTCTGAAGTCATTGGCCAACCATGCAATGACAGGATGGGAGTTTGTTCTGCTTTTTGACAGATCACTGCAGATCTCAATCGACTGAAGCCCTTTCAGCATGCTCCCCTTTAATATCTCTGTGGGTTACAGCATCCCTATCCCTCTGCTCCAGCAAAGCCAGCCTGCTATCCCAGCTCCCAGAGAACTTATCTCCACAGCCTCCTTGACCACTGAGAGCCCTGTATGTTCACCAGCCCCTGGCCCTCACAGTGCTCATGCAAGGACTGTGCTGTCCACAGCCCTGGGACCTTTCAGGGAACCAATCTTCATCCCACCCACCTCTTCCCACATCTGACAAGTCTGCTGCTGCCACTGTGAACTCCAGAGCCTGTGTGGCCCATGGCCATAGACAGACACCCTGTGGGCAGAAGAAGCTGCCCCACCTGCCTCCACCTCAGCTGCATCCTTTGCCTGCAGCTCCTGCAGTCTTCTCCTCACCTCCAGGTTTGCTGAGAGCAGAGGGGGAAGACAAGGAAAAGGGGGTAGAGCTAAAGAGTCTTCCTACGGCTGCTGCACCTTTTCCTAGCAGGCATTTTATGGCTCCCGCCCCCACATGAGCCTCCATTGCTGCACCTGGTAGCACTTGTGAAGTCAACAACAATTTCCAGCATGGACAGCTTGACAACCTCACCATCTCCTCAGGCACCCTCCACCCCAGCCACACACACACCAGTCCCCCCAGATCTCCTTAAAACCTCTCCTGTTCTGTGTTCACCTTTTCCTACCGGCTGCACAACATTTTGGAGCTACGCTTTCTCCTCACTTGCCCCTTGCCTCAGAGGAAGCTTGCTCTCCCGAGTCAAACAGCAGGATGAAATAGATCACTGGGATGTTCAGACCATCACAGGGGGATTCCTTGCTTGTCTGCTTGTCAGCAGTTGCTGCCGAGGTTTTTCAGGAATGGCTATTGAGACAGAGGAGGCATGGAAAGGTGACAGGATTATGTCTACAGAATTGATCATGGTATTTGGCTTGCTGATTTTATAATTGTAGTCCTAAAGACCTGCAGGACCCGTAGTCCTAAAGACTTCGTACTGGGGTTTTTAAAAGCTCCTAGAGGCCATATTTATCCTATAGATTTTTTTCCAATTCTCAGTTTGCCTTTAAAATATCATCAAATAACATATGATTTAATATTTTGTGAAGTCTCCCCATCCTCCCATTTAAAACGTACTTCCCAAACACCGCAGTCTGCTTCTTAGTGATTGAACTGGGAAAATGTTTGTGTTGCAAGTATTTACTTTTTTCTGTTGAATAGTGCAATAGAAACTGTGCCTGCATAAGGCAAGAATTTAACATAATTCTGAACAGACAATCTAAATATACAGCCAACATGATCACAGACTCCTGGGCTCTCAGGGAAGGTAATTTCATCAGCAGCCTGATCACTGAACAGGCAAAACCTGCCTACAGTTAATTACAGGGATATTTTGAAAACTCTGACTGCTTCCAGAGAAATCTGTGTGCTCACAGAAGAAAATGGAGGTGAAAAAACTGAGAGAAGAAGCACAAACTACCTCTTTGCACAATTAATCCATGCTAATCAGCCTCATGATTTACCCAGCATATAGGAGCTGATGTAACTGCCCTGAAATCCACTATGGATGTAATTGAAACCTGCTGCAAAACTGGGCTTTTCTTACCAAATGCTTACTCACTGTAACTGTAAAGTTTCAGAATTTTAGCAGTGTATTCTCTTGCTTGTCCTGTATGGTAAATAGAATGCTGTAAAACTGGCTTCCTCCCCAGGTTTGTTGGTTTTGTAATGATTCCAATAACTACCACATCACTCAATATCTCTTAATATCCTTGCACAGACATGAAAATTTAGGATAAACTGATGGATTTTGAGAAAAAGTACAGCAGCAGTTACTCACAGATGTGTCTTTCCATGGTCAGTCATATGCTTTTTTATTATTATCATCTATACGCTTTTTCCAAGCTATATGTCCCCAGAGAAACACACATTCTTTTCAACTTAGAACCATGCAAGTGTAGCAAGTCACCTAATAGGAATATATAGGTCATGGTATTACGTGACTTAACTCTGTTTCAATTACTTAGGCTCTTTTTCAACTACTTCATCACCAATAGCTGCTGTTGAAGGAGCCAAAATTACTACAAATTGGAAGAACATAAGGAATGGTCTTTTTCATTATGTAAATATCTATTTTAGGCTCATTTTAAAAGATATTTCCATTTATTTTTCAGAAGGAAAATGTTACATTTACTGAACTTTTGTTAACTGAAATGAATGGGCTGTATTCACTTGCTACCAAAGGGAGTATTTAGAACTGCCATTTGTCCCATTAAAATCATAACTAGGCTTGAAGTGACCTGCAGAATGGAGCACCGTGGTGTGCAATAAAACTGCAGATGAGTCTTCAGGAGNTATATGTATTAGTAAAGAACTGTTATTCCTAACCCTATCTCTGGCTGAAAGCCCCTTAATTTCAAAATTATAATAATTCGGAGGGAAGGGGGTTGCATTTTTCCATTCCAGGGGAGGCTCCTGCCCTCCTGCACAGACACCTGTCTTTCAAACCAAGACAATGCTAAAGACACAAATGTCTCTCAGCAATGTACCAAACTTTGCTGTTTCCCCCAATGACAATGAAAATTGTCTGAACAGTATAGAATTCCTGAAAGGCTTCATAAATCAGCCTATGTATAAAAGCAGATATGAATTTTTTATTCTTCCTTTGTAGGAAATAAAGTGCTTAGAGTAATCTCAGACAGTCGCTGTTGTCTCCTCTTCATATCGTTGACATTTCAGGTTGTTTTTTTAAATATGCCGCAGTCGCAGAGACAAAACACAAACGACCCACAAAACTCCCAGATTTCAACCAGACAAGAATGTGTAAATATAAACAGGGCTGATGAAAAAATTCAATCAGTTCCATTCTTAATTACAGGGAGCCAAAAGGTCCTTTGACTCAAAATAGGCTGCATAAGTTTGAATCCCACACATGAAATTAACTCTGAGCATGCTACTATTGCTTGTGGTAGGAAGACCTTTGTTTGATGCCTGAACTTTGTTCAGTGTATATGTTTCCATGATTGGCGTAGTCTTTCCACTTTAAGATGTTTCTGTGCTCTTGAAGTACCAGAGTATAAGGAAAAAGGAAAAATGAGTGGATGTAAACAAATCTGAAGTCTTTCAAACTACATGGCATCGCTTAGGCTTTTTTATTCTCCTCACTGCAGACCTTTTGATTCCAGCCTCAGTCCTCTGTACACTTCCCACAGATGAAGAAACAAAGCCAAGACTGACCCAGTTTTGGCTTTCTGCTACCACTGCCTGCGTCACTGTTAGGGCAATGAGTGAAAGCAGACAAACTGCTGGGCACAGCAGTGCTAGTTGAGCAAGCCCAGGTGGCCTGGTCCTGAGAATTCCTGCAGATATTATAGCTGGATCCATAAAACAACCTAATTGAAGTTGACTGTGCTGTGTCCAAATACATTTAAAGCAGAGGATACTCCACGCCCCTCTCCTAGCTTCACATGAGCTCTGTACTGATGTTACGAACTGTCGTGACACTGCACCTGGCAGCTGGAGCTGAGGTGGGGATGAGCTGTTTCCGTGTGGGAGCAACCGCTCTATCTCCACAGAAATGGTGAACAGCTTCTCTGTTGGCTTGTTTGACTTAGTTCTATCTCTGTTCTGCTCACATCCACAGAACTGTTGGTGTTCACAAGACTCAATTTTAGATGGTACATGGACATGCCTACAAGCACACTAGGAAAAATGTCCATGTACTGTCTATCCTACTTTGTCCTATTCAGATGAGTCCCACCACAGTCTATTGCTAACCTCTAGCAATTCCTGTGAGGTTTGGAGCCTTTTATACTGCAGGGGCTTATTCTAGCTTAGTTTCTGGAAATCGGTTCAAGAAAGAGAACCAGAGACTGCTTAGACTAGGCTTTTATGTCACTGAGTCATTCTTTTTTAAACAAGTTTTAAGAAATTTAGGATTAAAGGTACTTTCTGCTGATGTCACCATACTCTCACTATCTTACTTGATTCTTATGAAACAAGAATATTTGTTGCAGATTCAAATTTCATTGGACTGCGTCTAGATTCAAGATTTTCCTGGGTTTTTTTTCTTTTTAATTTTTAGTTTTGAGTATTATCTGGAGGAAAATACCCAGGACTTGACCAAAAGGTTTACTTTTGCAAAGGCATTGATCTTCTCAATTTTTGTTTAGGATTTGGATCCTACTCATAAATCTAGATGTACAGCTCCACACCACAAAAGAACATAAGTAGCCTGCCTCAAATCAAGATGTACAAATTACTTTCTACATGCCTGAAGTAATGCACACTTGATAGCTTGCCTGGACTGCATCTAGTACAGAAAGTCCCATAAGATATTGCTCCTCACCTCTGTGTGACAATGTAATGAAATCCAAAGCACCAGCTTCTGACAGAGACTCAGTGTTGATTGATATCATTCTGAATCAAGACTTTCAGCATCATGAATTTAAACTGTGGCTCTCAAGTGGCCAGGTATACATGCTAAATATGTCTATTGCCTATGGTGTTCCCCATTACTTGCATGTAGGCTACCAAGATGCAGTCTTCAATATGTCACTTTTTTTTTGCTTCTACATATATAGATGCTTACACACACTTCTCTTGCTGATTCTCAACTCCAACTGAACTAAACTCAAAAAGCCACAGGTAATTTTGGATGACATCCAAGGACTGCTGGCAGGGAATGAGACAACTCTACAACCCTCTGTTCAGCCTGGAGGTTACTTGGGACCTTCTGCAGAAGGTTTTTGCCATCAACACCTGTTTGTTGTACATAAGGGTTAGCAAACACATTTTTTGCTACTGTGCCAATGAATGTCCTAGTTTATGAATCAGGATATGCTGTTGAAAGAGGCTGTGTCTCACCCTGCACAATTTAACTGAAAACGTATAGGCAGGAGCTAGATTTTAGCACATCAAAGTACATTTTAATGTGCAAAAAAGGATCCAGTGGCCTGCAGATTATCAGTGAGGACATGATGTCCCTGTTCATGGTTTACCCTCCAGGCAATGGGAGAGGAGGCAGGATGCTGACACAGCCTTACCTGAGCCAGACCTGAAGGTCAGTGGAGCTGTCATTGCTTCCTCACACAGAGATTTCACTACCCAGTTCTGGACATTCAGCCAAAGTTCTGCTCCTCATCTTCCAGGTATGGAGATAATGGCCACACAAAACCCCTGTCTCAGCCACACAAACATATTCTGGTCCTTCATCATGGAAAATTCCTTTGGTCCTTTGTACGTTATCTTGGCAGCATAAAAATTTATCCTAACAAACAGCTCTGCAGCAAAACTGCTGTACCAAAGACTGGTTTATAGTTGTAATTAGCAACATTTCCTGTACCATATACTTTCTCTTTGAAATTTTTCTATAGGTTCTGATTTGCTCAGAGACTTCTGGTCTGGGATGCACTGGAATTACCTAAATAGTCCAGCTATGGGATTCAAGGATAAAGGGATAACTACCTGTGAAACTGCATTATCTTGGTAGACAATCCTTGCCACTCCTCCTTGTTGCAGTGAAAATTTACCCATTTGCTTTGAAGGGTTAGGATCTTATTCACAGGAAGGAAAGTTTCTGGTTTCCTGTCCTTCCCTTTGCCAGTTGGGTGGGCAAAGCCATGCAGATCCCATTGGCCAACGATGATGCCTGAGGGCAACTGCCACAAGGAAATCTTGTGGTGGCCTATGGGCTCTTTCAGAAATATCCATATTTGTAACACAGACATCTACTATGGAATAGTCTCTTGTTAACCAATGTGTAATGTATTCAGGGTGTGAATCATTTAATCCCAAACCAGACACCTGAAATAAGTGTAAGATGAACCATGCCCTTACTGATACCTGCATCCCTCCGCTTGCCATGAGGAAAGCCTGTAGTGAGTGGACCAGACACAAATATCTGCTCCAGACACATCTAAAGGCAGGTAAGATGTTTGATTCCTCCTGTGCACTTCCCAGGACATGAGATCTGGGTCACTCTGAGTCATGCCCCCCAACCTTGCTCAGTGGGTTCCCTCTTTTGCAACAGACCGGGGCTCTGCGAGAGCTTTTGGCTGCTGGACAGCCACTTGCTCTGTGCTTCAGGCTTCCTTCTCTGATGGAGACAATTCCAACATAGAAAGCAGTAGCTGGGCTCTTTGAGGAATGCTTAATTTTATCTCCTTCCCCCTCCACCCCTGCTTCCCGCCATGGTAAGCTAAAATAATTAAACACTTGGGGTTTGGTTGCATGCATTGTTTATCCATACTTGTGCTTGCTTCTATGTTTAACAGAGGAAATAACTCTCTATGATAATGTATCACTACATGCTGGTAACATCAGATAAGCTAAGCTGGACAAAAATGTTTTCCTTGGCAATTCTCCACTTTCTTTAATTTGGCCAGAGAACCCACTTTACTTCTGGAATTGTGAAGGCCTCAGTTACGCTTGATTGTAAAACAAAGCGTTTCATGGCTTTTCTTGTTAACCACCATGCAGGACTAGGAGAACAATCCTGCCATTTCTTTCCCTGCAGTATAATTGAGCTGATAAGCATCAAGCCACACACATCAAAACCCACAGTGAATGTCATCTGCATCAGTTTTCTGCCTTTACAGAAAAAAAAGCAATCTGCTTATTGGCCCCCATCGGAAGCTGCACAGTGCTATACGGATGCATATTAAAAGTTGAACACGGAGAAGGAAGAAGGCAGTGCACTTGGAGGGAGCCCTTTTGAGGTGGAGACAGCATTCCCAGGCACAGCAGGAGGAGGTGACTGAGCATCAGAGGAGCCCCTCCATTTACCCACAGGGAGTGTTATGGGGACACTGCACCCCTGGTGCAGCAAGAGAGGAGAAGACGAGATCGGGGCTCACGGATCATCACATGGGAACAGCTTGTGCTGCAGCTCTTCTGTGACTCCCATCAATGGGTTTCAGGCAACAGAGTCACTCTGGAGATATCTGGGCACACACAGAGAGAAGGATGGAGAGGGCTGCTGGAGGTTCTATGCCTCTGCCCCCAAGTCGGTATGTGCTGCTGCATGGGGTGGTTCTGGGCCCAGATTTTATCTCTCCTTGCATGGCACCCTGGATGCAGCCACAGCTTTGAGTTGAGACACCTGAAGCACTGCAGAGGGCAATGAGTCTATATAGCTATGTGGGATGTATGCACATGGGGCCACACATGAGCTCCTGTGTTATTGGTTAACAGATGTGCAGGAGTCACACCAGTGGCATTGCCACAGGGTTTTACCTTTTTGTTTGGCACCTAACACAGAGTTTTGGCCTCACGTGCCCTTTTCTGCCTGAAGGTTAAAGTGTGGCACAACCCATGGGATACACAGGGCAACAGCAGTGCAGCAGGTACAGCATTTTTCCCCTTCACATCCCACCAAATGCCTTGAAAAGCGCTGGCTGGCCTTGCTGCAAACTCCACCACTCTGCACAGCTCCTCTGCTCATGGTCTGTAACTCATTCAGCCCACATACAGCAAGTCTCCTGCTTCAGGGTACTGCATGTGAGATTTGGGGGGCTTCACCTACAAAATGTGCACTCCTGTGCATTAACTACACGTTCCCTAAGAGCTGGTGTCTGTGCAAGTGATGGACATATTGAAGATTTCAAGTTTCAACAGAGTTGCAAGTGCTAGGGAAAGCTGAGCTTCGTTTCCAGGCAGCAAATGCACCTGGCATATAGCAAGCCACACTGCTGGAATCTTCCTTGCAGCATATGTACAGACTGAAAGCCTTAAATAGACTGGATTATCTGTTGGGGTTTTTTCCCACCCTTTCCTCTCTCCCGTAAGCCAAACATTTATGCAATAAAATACTTGTAGAGCACAATGTATAAACAATGCACACAATAAAAATAAGAACTGAGAAGCTCTAGTAAGAAAACAGCTGAACTTTACTTTATAACCAGATAATAACTGAAGTTTCTGTCCATTTTGTTTCAGAGGGTTTTTTTTAGATATTAAGTTGTTTTTCTTGCAATAGTTTGACTTAGGAGTATTTTGCTTAACACCAGTTTCTTAACAGAATACTTGAATTTTTTTTCTTTGTTGTAACCAATGTGTAATTTCTGAGACTTAGAATTTGAACTTCTGGTCAAATAACCTAGAAGCAAACTGCAATTATATGCCTTTTCCTGGTGCAGCTGGTGCCAAACCATAGATGAAAGCTAAGTGATTACAGACAAAGAGCAACCACTTGGTGACTGGGTTCCCTTTGAAGAGAGTCAATACAAGTAATTTCTGAGTAAATCTAGTGAAGAATCTGTGGCAGAGGCCACTATCCAGTGTTAGGATGGGTCTTGTATACAATACACAGTCACTCTACATTGTATAAAAAATAATGTATAAATAATCACTGAAATTCTGAAAGAGGCTAATGTAGGAGACACCATATTCCCTACTGAGTGTCCTCTCCATACACCACAGTATCACAGGTCCCTCCATCGTCTCCATTGCTTCACAGCATTGTTTATAGGAAGTGAGGGTGCGCTCCTCAGGGACAAGGAGTCGGCACCACAGGCTGAAGAAAGGCCCAGCCTGTGTCATGCAGTGGGGGTGGATTTATTTGCCCCTTATACCAGTCAGTAAAAGAGGTTGCTGCCCTTCCAGACCTGCTTTGCCCCATTTATTCCATTAAAAGGAGGGTGCTGCTGCATTTTTATTATGCACTGGACTGCCCACACCAAAATGCAATGGTGCTGGACTGGGTCTTTCGGATCATTGTTTGTCTGCTTCCAGCCCTTAAGATCCAAGAAGGGCTTTAGTTTTTGTGGTCTGGGTGTAATTCATTCAGGTTTTCTCAACCTCTTATTCATCTCTTCCTGTGGTAGAGCTTGCAGACCCAGCTGGCATCAATGATAGCAAAACTAAATTTCTTTTTGAAGAATCAGCACTTCATCTTTAAATTATTGCTCTGATACAAGCTAAGATGAAGGAAAGATTTTCCCTCTCTCAACTTAAAAGGAAACAGTAAATTTCTCCTTTTATTTGAACACTATTCTACTCCATGATTTTTCTCTCTTTGCCATAGAAATTTTGAAATCATGTCAAACAATGAAAAGATGGTACCGTAAATCTTGGACATAAATCCTCCAACCTTGGACTTTAAAAAATAAAGTCAATTCCAGCTCTTCCTGGGTTTTAGCTTTGAACTTCCCTGAGACTTCAGCCTTCTAATCTGTAAACAGGAATAATACCTTCCTGTCTCAGAGGACTGTTGTAAGAAGCTTAACTGATTCGTGTTTGTAGGATGCTGGGACGTGGCAACACAGACATGGATGTGGGGATACATATATGGGCATATTTGTATGCATCTATGGATGGGGGCACAGACTGGTTTATTTTTGTGTGCCTCCTGTTTTTTTGTTTTCACAATATCACTATCTACCTAAAACACGAAAGATTTCTTGCAGAGAAGAGAACATTGGTTTATTTACCCGAAGATCAGATTGCACGAGTGAAACGTTTTCTTTACATGTTTCTTGCCCATTCTAAGTACCAATGTTAGAATGTTTTGGTGTTTGATAAAATTAGCACAACACAGGCTCAAAACCAGCTCTCAATAGCAATGTATTGTGACATCACCATATCTTTCAGAGCAATCTGTAATTGAAAAGGGAAGTCATAATTCACCTAGATATCCCTCTCCCTCCATAATTTTCCTGGTTAAAATAACATGTTGCTGAACGTCATGGTTAAACTCCAGCCCCACACAGCCACTCACTCACTCCTCCCCAGTGGGATGGAGGAGAGAATCAGAAGGGTAAAAGTGAGAAACTCGTGGGTTAAGACAAAGACAGTTTAACAGGCAAAGCAAAAGCCACACATGCCAGCAAAGCAGAACAGGGAATTCATCCATCACTTGCCATGGGCAGGGAGGTATCCAGTCAACCCAGGAAAGCCGAGCAACATCATGTGTAATTGTGACTTGAGAAGATAAACACTGTTACTCCAAACATTCCCCGGTTCCTTTTCCTTCCCCCAGCTTTACATGCTGGTCATGACACCATATAGTGTGGGATCCTCCCTCTGGTCACTTGGGGTCAGCTGTCCTGGCTGTGTCCCCTCCCAACTCCTTGTGCACCCCCAACCCCCTCACTGGTGGGGTGGGGTAAGAGGCACAAAAAGCCTTGGCGCAGTGCAAGCCTGGCTCAGCAATAGCTAAAACACCCTTAGTCATCAACCCTGTTTTATCCATAGCCCCATACTGGCAACTATAAAGAAAATTAACTCTACCCCAGCCAAAAGCAGCACACTGAACTACGATTTTTTGAATTTAAATCAAAGTTGATCTTTTTTTTCTGTTGCTTACAACCCTTTGAAAGAACGTAAGCAGGCCCCATGACTGCCTTCCCTGCCGAAGCTCACATCAGTGCCACCTTTTGTTCCCAGGACTTCAGAGGATGGCTCACACCTCCTTTTTGTTTGCTTCTTTGGGTTTTTGCAGGCATTCTCCTTTTCTCCAGATTTTGAAGATGGAAACTTCACAGCAGTCAGTACAGGTTGCCCAACAACATATCTGGAAACTCCTTCCCTCAATGATGACAGTCTAACAACGAGATAACCCTCGGTTCTGGCCTGACCCACACTTCCATTTTTCTTTGTTTCCCACAAAGATGTTGACAGGCCTCGTTCATCTCTCAGTCCCTCTCAAACTGGACAGCTAGAATTTCCCTTCCAGAAAAGAAAGCAGAGCACCTCTTTTAGAATTAAACTCAGACCCTTCCTATTATTATTATCATTATTATTGTAATTAACAATAGGTAAATGTACACATTTCCATTTGGATGGGGAAATCAGCACATCGGATATTGTATTTTCCATTCAAAAATTAAATATAAATGTAGATATTTTAATACATACATTTGCATACACTTTCCAAAAATGACTTTTTGTTTTCTTGTTTATGTCTGTTTCTTGTCCTGCTCTGTTAAATTCCCTCTGCTTCTCCCCGTCCTTTACACACACCAGAGGTTACAGCACTCCACTGACAATTCTTGTTGGAACAAGAAACTGACCAATAAAAGATTACAGAAAGCCCTGTTTTCATTTTGCAACATGGACCTGCTAGAACCCTGCTGCAAAGGCTCGTGTCCTAAACAATTTAGAGATGCCATAAAATTACTCCTATTTCATTACATTAAACCACAAATTACAAGCTAGGTTTCTATTCTGGTATCATTCAGCTCCTTCCAATGCAGTTTAACAGCTGGAAATGAGAAGGCGGCAGCTCCCTGTTACCAGGCAACTCTTCCCAACCATCAGCAGCTTGCCCCAGGGATCAGGGTTTGAGAGCTGCTCTGCAGTGACAGCTCTTCTCCCTTCTTCCAAACCCAGACTGGTGCATGGAGGCTGCTTCAGAGCAGAGCTCCCTCTAAGAGCTCAAAGCATTGGCAAGAGCTACATCTCATTAGAACTCTGTTTTTGTCTCTCACTGTCCCATTATAATGTGTTACACAGCTGGGAGTTTAGCCACTGACTTCCAATAAGCCAATCGCTTTTTCAACGCACAACTAATTTTTTAAGTTATGGGGTTTATTGCTTTGAGTTAATGAGAACAATAAAGAATACATCATGCTCTACTGCTAAGAAGCCCTTTTCAAAGGCAGCAATGGGTATCAGTACTCTCCCTCCTGCCTTGGATATACAGCTGCAACTCATGTAATGTCTCAGCAACTCCACTTGCCATCTTGGTGCTTATATTATCCCTGGTGAGGTTTCGTGGGGTAGAACGCATTGGATTGGATTTGCTCTTAATGTTTTGCTGCAATATTCTTCTCCTCCTCATGTCACCCTTAAATTTATTTATATTTATTTTAGGCTTCATTCAAACAACCAAGAATCCCCTAGGAAATAAGCACATGTGGAATGCATAGGAATGGCAGCCATGAGGACCTCATAGTACATTGATATACCAACGGCCTCATAAAACCCAAATCCCACCCATCAGCAATGCTTATGAAACACCTTACATCACTCAAAAGTTCATTCCTACTCAGAGTCCGGTTTTGGGATTCAGGCTTGTTGAACTCTTGTCCTCACTATAATTCAGAACCGGGCTCCATCTGCTGACAGTGTGTTTTCTCTCAACTCTTTCCCAAAAATCACGCAAGTCACAATAACTTCTTCATCACTAGGGTGCCCCTTGTTTTAACTCAGCACACCTCCACTGGGTCGAGGACATCAGAGAAGACAGAAGAAGAAACATAAATGTTCATGTTGGTGCAATGCTTCAAAGCAAGATTCAGTTGTCTCAGCTGTGGAGCATCCAGCAGGAAACCCGATGGCCCCAAAGAGAAGTTGGTCCCTTGCAAAGGTTATTCCTCTAGTCATTCAGTTCAGCATATGAACATGGGCATGACTAGCATCTGTAGGAAAAGAAGCTTTTCTCCTTCTCCCTCCAGCATAATGCATCAATGTCAGAAAATAGGGTTTGGACCCCTTATTGAAGAGAGACATTAATTAGGGAGTCTTTTATGAGATTTCCTTTTGAGTAAATGACGTGTGAAAGATGAACAACCTTTCTTCTACATTCCTCCCCATGCATTCAGCTCTATTTTTTATCCAAGTCTTTGTTTCTCTCTCTAATCTATATTTACTTACTCTTCTCATCCATTTCATCATCACTAGAATTAAGCATATTTTGAAAGTTAACCATTTTCTTCTCAAGTTATATGGTAATCACTCAAAAGAGCTGTGCAGCGTAAGGGCACCTTTTCTGTGATTGTTTTTATTAGAAAATGTTTAATTTGAACACACCAGAGAAGAGGAATTTTATGCCATTAACATTATTAAAGACCTCTGGATGAAATCTCACATTCTCCCACAAAAATATTGGCCTTATCTAAACAAAGACACATGTTTGTGTGGCTCCATGAAGGATTTATACTTGGAAGAGGAGAAAGCAGTTTTTCAAATTTATCCAGGAATCTGAAAATAGCCTGATTCTAAGCATGGCTTCTAATTGTTTTTAGTTGCAGTTTCTCAATCCTTCTGACATCCTTTTTCATCACCACTTTCATTCTACATCAATCTGTGTCTTTGAATAAGGTTTCACATATGCATTAGTAACATCTTTCAGTGGAGCTGCATGACTATCCAGCATTATGCTGAGTGCCTGGAAATGTTCTTAGAAGGCTCATGTCCTATTTTTGTTGCCTTCCAACTTTCACTTCTCATCATCACAAATACTTTACAATTTTAATTTATTTTGATTCACTTTACAGCCAGACATTAAACGAAGCTGACGTGTTCAAAACTCTGTTGTTTTTAAAAAGGAAAGTGCAGGCTGTGCAAAAAGCCCCAGCTCATCTGTGGCAGTGGCACACTAGGAGAAGGTCCAGACAGATCTACCAAATGTCTTTCCCAAGCACTAGGGATTGCATTGGTACCATGAAAGGTTCCTATCTTGCAGTCTGGGTTCAATTCCTGCTGATGACAAGAAATCTTAAATTTTTGGTGTGGGAACCCATACTTTAATTAACTGAGGTCCACCTGGGCAAGGTACACACACTGCTACAGGAGCTTTTTCACCTTTGGGTGAAGCAGATTTCCAAATCCTCAGCTCTTCAAACCAACACTGTTTCTGTAAGGAATTTTTTGTGTGATTTTTCCATACAGTCAAAATTTGTGTGTGTGTGAAGACAGTAGGATATTTTGGGTTCTGCTTTTTTGATATAAATTACCTGTCAGGGGCATCCTAGAGTTACTTATGATTTGTCTGCCCACAGCAGTTCCAGTTTGTGAGCTCCCTTGTTTGCCTTGTCACATGTGGTGAAAACCAAGATATCTTTCAACCTCTACAAAATTCTTACGCCAAATGGCAACATAAGGAGATACTAGAGAAGCATTTAGTGATGGTACAATGGGCGCTTTATCCTCAAGCAAGAAATCTATGACAACTCAATTTAATATCCTCAACTGGATAACAGACATGCAAAGGCAGGAGTGAGATAGAAGGAACTGGGCTTCCTCCACAATGCAGTTAACTCCACAGTTTAATGCTCGGATCTCAGAGATCCAGAGGTTGTTTTAAAAATGGAGAAAAGCAAAGCTATTCTTTTCAAAGGGGGTAAGAAGTAAAAAGCAGAGTCAGTTATGGAAGATCCTCTTCTAGTTTCTCCTTCTTCTCCACAACATATTGTCATGACAAATACAACAGCCCCATTGGGCTCCCTGCCTCCAGGTGCTTCGTGATGACTCAGACTGCACAGAAAACAGACCCTCTGGTCCTGCATCCCCACCTCAACCTTTAGATGTCCTGCAGAGGTATATAATAAACCAGGAGCCATGATGCCCTGCAGGCTGTGGCAGGATGCCCGATGCTTTTGCTCAGTGCCATTTAGTCTGAGAATTTACCTGTGGATGGCAGTGGCACATTCTGCCCAGGAGTTTCCTCATTGTCTTGCTTGCTGCAGAGGGAGTGCCACTGCCCAAACAAGCAATTTGGTTTTGCTAGTGCCATTTTCAGTCACCATTTTAGCCCATAATGAAAGGAAATCTCATTCACCTGGAACCAACACAGGCATGGGGAGAACAAGATGAGCGTTTAGAACTTCCTTGTCCTTGAAACTTCCGGTTTATTTCCTGGCATTAGCCCGTGAATTAGAGTTCACAACTAAGAAGCAAGTTCCAGATCTTAATGTGCTGAGTACATTTGGCATATGGCCAGCCAGTACTGCATTCAGGTCAAGGATCATGGAATCAGCTCGCTTACTCTCAGAGGGATTTTTTGTTTAAGTGTGCTGCTTTCCATGATCATTTCATGTCTTAAACATTCTGATGTAATCTCATATCCTTCTATTCCTCCCTACCCATAGAATACAAGAAAAAATAGGAATGACACCGTAAGAGCACTTTTGAAGGAAAAATACCAAGAAATGAATGTGGAATGAGCATGTGAAACAGTCACTTGTGCTAAAATCTGAGATACTTTGGCAGTGTGGGACAACTCATAGGACATGTCTAATCAATTTCTCCTTGTGGTCAAACAAGTACTTCACACAGAAGAGATGGTCCTTCAGAAGTCAAGAACCATGCACCCTGTAGTGTCCCTGGCTGGAGGACTGATAGAAGGAAGGAAGGAAGGACTGGCTTGGGAATCCCTTCCTCTTCTCCATAATGCATATATAGAATCATAGAATTGTTTAGGTTGGGGAAAAATCTCTAAGCTCATCAAATCTAGCTTGTAACCCAGCCGTTACCAGGATGAGTGATGGACCAGTTCCAGGTCCATCACTAAACCATGTCCCCAAGTGCCACATCCACACATTTTCTGAACACTTTTCAGGGATGATGATTCTACTACTTCCCTGGGCAGCCTGTTCCAGTGCTTGATCATTCTTACAGCAAAGAAACTTTTCCCAATATCCAAACTAAACTTCCCCTGGCACAACTTGAGGCCATTTCCTCTTGTCCTGTCTCTTGTTAGCTGGGACAAGAGACTGATCTCCACCTCACTACAACCTCCTTTCAGGTAGTTGTGGTTGTAGGTCTCCCCTGAGCCTCTTTTACTAGGGTTAAACAACCCTAGCCTCCTCAGTCGCCCCTCGCAAGACTTGTGCTCCAGACCCTTCACCTGCTCCATTGCCCTGCTTCTTCAACTCTAAAGTTGTGAGGCCTACATACTCTTATCAGGACATTTTCATTTCCTTCTACAATTTGATGCCTACAAATGTAATTAGTTGTAGGAACCTAAAGGAACTTTGCTCAGTTAAACCTTCTTCCGTTGCACCTCTGCAGCTTGGCTACACACTGCACACTGGTTTGCTCTGAAAGGCAAATGCTACCTTGGTTTTTGTTTTGGGATTAATTAAGGAAGAAAAACCAATGGACATTCAACCCAATGGACATTCATCAGAATTTTGAGTAAGTGTCTCAAGCTCTGTTAACCGATGAATCACTTTTAGATTTTTGGTCCTTAACGAACACCTTCTAGTTGGATTTTTAGTCACTTCTCTCAAAACTTGTTAAATTTGGTGCATATTTCTGGTTAGTGTCTAAAAACCAATGGAAACTAATCCTTCAGATTTATATTTGGAAACCTCTGTGTTGAGATTACTCTTAAATCAAAAGAGAATCTAAAAATGGGACATGCTGAGAGTACAAGCAGTTCATATAACATTGTTTTAATATTTTCAGCATTATTTTTCTACCCTGTTTTTCATGTTCCCTAAGACATCACTGGGACAGCTGAGACCAGACAATAAAAATAAAAAATAAATCCATGAATTCTGAAGAAAATTAAAGTTGCTTTATGAAACTCATTGCTTAAATCTGCCTTAAATGCTACCATGCCAGAAGAATGGAAGGTGGAAAATACAACTATCGAAAAGAATTCTGAGCTCACCAAAATCAATGTTTGATGTCTGTGCCAAGCAACTTACTGGAAAATACAATAAAGAATAGAACTGGTAAACTGAACGATATGTTGGAGAAGAATCAGCATTGCATACCAAGAAGCATGTCTTGTTTTGCAAACCCATTCGAGATTCAAGGAGTGATATTTATTTAGATAAGGATGGTTCTGATAATATTAGAAACTTGGATTGTAAATAAAAATTTTGAGCTGGTCTTTTACCATATGCTCTCAAAGTGTGATCATATGGGATAAACAGAAAAGGATAAAAAAACATCTGAAAGAAAGAAAACTCATCATTAGATTACACAATATAATGCAGTTTCCAGAACCCACAAAAATCTCTTCTGTACAACATCTTCAGAAATTTTATGGAGAAGTTTAATGCCATGAGGTCAGTTGGAAGATAATACAAAATTCATCTGAACAGACAAATCTTAAACTGGTAATCAAGAATATCAGAAAACTTCTAGAAAAAAGAAAATCTTGGCTTAGTGAGTTGAATTGACTTGCTGAGAGGTCACATCAATGACCAAAGTGTACAAAGCTTGTGCATCTGGGGATAAGGTAGAAGCACAGAAGGAAGGCAGAGTGGGACAACCTGTTTTGGTAGCAAGAAGCTGTTCAGTTAGCTTGGCTGTATTACTTGATAATACTCTTAACGTGACAGGGTAATAAATGACAAGTGAAATTTAATATACAGACCCACAAAGTGACACACCCATGAAAGACAAGCCTCACCTTCTGTATTCACTGTTAAAACAGCAACTCCCCTCAGGAAAGAGGTCTCAGACCTCTTGTTCATGGCTCTTTGAAAAGAACAGGCCAGGCAGTGACCCATGCAATGTTTGAAAACAGTAAGGAAAAAACAGAAGTAAGAAACAAGCAGGACACTGTTGCTACAAAATCATATCTTGAGTATTGCATGTAGTTTTATCCACATTGTCTGAAAAGAAGTATAAACAGAAAATATACAGGGCAGGACAAAAAGATGGGGAATGGTTTCTGTTTGAGGGGCTCAGGCTGCAGTCCCAGAGCAGACTATGGATTTACTGCTGCAATCCCAGTCCATACTTCTTCGTGCTGTCACTGAGCTGGTTCAGCACAGTAACCTGGCAGAAAACACAAACACACTAAACAAAGGGAAGAGTTTCCTGACAGGTGACTGAGCTGAAATGGCACAGCCACATCTGTGGACGTGGGCAGGGGGACACAAGACAGAGGGAGGAAAGCAGCAGCCAGTCCTAGGAAACCTCTGCCTTCAGCTGTAGCTTCATAAACCATTTTGGCCAGCTCTGCTGATGAAATCAGGCCCAAGCTCCTTTGCCTGCAGCTACTCGCTGTCACCCCTGAAAGCCTCTCCCTTTTGGTGTTTGTGCAGCTGTTCAGCAACTCAGTGGGGGAACTGATCTGAAATAAAATTAATCATTTTTGTTGGATTATTCTGATTGAGTTTGTGGCATGCTAGCACAAGAAACGGATGAGGCCAAAGAACAGGAAAAACCAACAGGGACTGGAGGGACTGCTGCTTTGAGCAATGCCAGCTCAAAGGGGTCTGAAAGCAAGTAAAAGGACAAAGCTCCATTTCTTTTCCTTTCAGGAAAAAGGATGGTTCTGAAATCATATGAGAGAGGTCTATAAACTGGTATGGTGAAAACAAATAGGGCATGATCATTCACTATTTCTTAGATGACAAAAATTCAAGTACCCTGTAAAATTATTATGCCCTGTTTTAAAAACTAGTGAGAAAAAGTTCCTGTCTAGCCTTTGGCCAAACTCCCACCACTCCTGAAGGCCAGGCATACCAACAGATCAAAAAGCTATTTGACAAATTCATAGAGAAGTGGCACATTTGTGGCTGTTAGTGTTGCAGTGGACACACTTTTCACCTGAGAGCTCTTCCTCTGCACTTCAGGAGCTGAAAACAGAAAGAAAAGGCCACTCCATGGCGGTTTATATGTTTTTATACCTTTTACCTGTATCTCTACTGTTGGCCATTGTCAGACAGAAGATACCAGCTTAGGGATGGTTGCTTTGAATGAGTAGGCTGGCTCTTCTGTTTTCACGTACTTTACTTCAACCATATGTGATATGAATACACCGTTAACATTTGTTATATTTCCAGTAATTATTGTGGAGACACAAAGCCCGTATTAGATATACCTAAACAACAAAGTTAAACTGCACAAGTTCTTTTTCTGAAACAAGATATGCCACTGAAATTTTCTTGAAGAAATGTATAGGTATGGTGTTACTGGAGCTATCTGCCACATTGACCCTTCGACAGAGCAGTACAGATAAGAGGGGTGGCTTTAAGGCAGCGGCAGTAGATAGCCTAAGTGCAGCTCTTACCCTACAGCTCTAGGTTACAGCTAACAGGGTTTCCCACAGTGGACGTGTCCTGTGCAACTACAGTTGGGCAAGGGACAGTAAAGCATAGCTTGCAACATATTGGTATAAACGAGATTCATCTCCTTCCTGGGGAGTTCATCCTAAAATAGTGGAACAAACTTAAAATGCATTTCTGACCAAAACCTGAGTTGGTGCGTGGGGAGAACCCAAGTTTCTAATTTAAGGCAGGACTGGCTTGGGTTTGGTGCCAGCTTCTCCCTTCCTAGTGATGAGCCCCGGAGCTATTAAAGACATGTGCCTGGAGGTGAGGGCGCAGTCTCCCCGCCCGCTCCCCGCGTCCTACTGGCCTCCCATCGGCCCGACTCCCC